>NBZA01008836.1:0-10180 GCA_003054995.1 Aleochara bilineata | reverse complement strand
ATTGTCGATCAAATCAAACTTACGTTGACGGCTCTCACGAAGGAAAGAGTCCGCTGGGGTAGGGACTGGTCCGGGAGCCATGATTCTGCAGAGGTCATCTGCTTCATCCTTGACACAGAACATTAATGGTTGGCCAATAAGATCAGACATCTTTGGGAAAGGGCTTAGTCTATATCTATCAGCGATCATGTCCATTAATTGACGATAACTTCCGATAATTGCGGGGCCGATTGTTCGCCATGTTTCTGGTTCGGCTGGTGCGGGTGTTGGTCTGACTTCATATTTGATGCCATTCCATTGGGAGTAGTATGTACCGAGTGCGTATAGCAGTTCACCAATTGGTTGGGGTACCATTATAGTACGAGCGATACGGATCGCGTTCTCAGGTCTTATGCCTGTGGATCCTTCTACAAGATCTTGGAGACGTTTAAGTATTAGAGTCCTAATCATTCGTTTGAAATTATCAAGCGTGATTGGCGAGTCTACTACGCCGCCAAGCGTTCTGACAAGTGTCGTGTACGTGCGATTGAGTACTCTTTCAAGTAAACCGGGGTTCACTTCTAAAGTGACTGTTCGACGTCTAGACATAAGTCGTCCGAACTGAAGTTTCAGTTCAGGGTTGCTCAGTACTGGTACTAGGGTTATGGGTGGTTGAACCACTGGCACCTGTGCTGGCTGTGGAGCCTGCGCTGCATTTACAGTTATTACTGCGGGTGCGGCGGGTTGCCGTGGAAGTGCCGCAGGTGTGCTGGTAGACAAAACTTCTCAACTTTGGCGCACCGCATGATCACTCTGTTCATCATCTCCGTCATACGTTTTCTTTTGTGAGATTTTGAACAAATTTTTTGGATTCGTACATACTAACTGAATAATTGTAGCATTTTATTAGACGGATGAAATGTGGTACAATATCCACCATATCTTTTTAATGAATAGCGAACCATCATTATATTTTGCAACATTTCGATGGACAGTCTATTGTGCAATTTATTTTTAACAATATTGTAGCTGGAGAATGCGCGTTCCACACTTGCGTTAGGTATCGTGAGGAACGCCAAACCAAATTTACCTCTGTTTTCGAAACGTTTACGACCTCCTGCGTCACAGTCATGATAAACTTCGTTGTAAAATGCAGCCGAAGTAGACGTGTTTATCCACGTTTTATTGCTTAATTTGTGCCACTCAGACTCAATATCGTTTATGTTGCCATATTAACATTCCACCAAAGTTTGGTTTTTAGATCATGTGCAAGTAATCTATCTTGAGGAAGATTGACAAAATGACCATCCGATTCCCACCCACATGAGACTTGCATACATATGTGTCCGCTGTATTTCTTTTAATATCATGATATCTATTTTGTGGCAACCTTCGGGTGTAAAGCAGCAGCAGGTTTTAGAACTGCTAAATTCTCCGGAAGCCGTTTCTGCATTTCTTCCGCTAGGCAACATCTCTCCCTGACGTCCATTAAATCTATGTCTGCTTGAAAATCAAAACCAAAAATGTACTAACTCAGAATCTACGATTTTCTCAAATTGTGAAGGCTCAACAATTCGTTTTAATAAGTTTTTATACAGTAGAAACAAATCTTCAAATAATTTAGTTGCTTCAACTGTGTCACTTTGAAATAGTAAATTTAAATGAGTGACATCTCTTAGCTCAGTTTATTTATTCTCGATTATTCTCAATTAAAAGTAAATCGTCAAAATGGGTAATCATTCATTTGTATCACCATCCCCATCAACCCACTTGGTACCATCATCTCCGACATACATATATGTCAACAGTTTTTTGCTAGTTATATTAACACGACTTAAAACATCAATCCAAAAGTTTATAAAAAGTTTATAACCTTTCTATAATCTTCGCCGTAAACCCTCTGCTTTATTTCTTGTCACCGGCTTTTCATTAACATCCTCTTCAATACATAATGAAGAGTCAATAGAGGCCCATCCACGTGCATGCAAACTGTGTGCGTCGATGAGCAAATCAATAAATTATAAAATGTCACAGCCGAAATGTGCCGTTTGCAGGGTCTTGATGAGTCATCTTAGTTGCCCATCGACGTGTGCTCATTCTTCTGGTGCACTTTTGTACAATTAATTTAGTTAGTGAGAGAAATGAAGTAAAGGTGTACTTCCACTATATTTATTTATTTAATTTTATTTTCGGACCGGTTTCAGCTTACGCCATCATCAGCGAACTACAAAAATATGTATAAATGGTATGTTATTATGATGTACGTAGGTTGTACTTACAAACGTCAGGTATTATAAAATATATATGTCAATTGTTAAAAAGATTTAGATGACTAGTGTTGGAACGTGTTGAGCTAATTGTAATTCTTCAGTTGTATGTATGTATGTCTCGAGATGCACTTACTTAAGTCTGTTCCGTATAGTGTGGTTTAGGTGACTGCAGTAATATGGTTGTGTTACGTTGTTTCAATGTTTCCGGTTGTATTATTTTAGGTTCATATCCTAGGTGGAGTTACTGGCGAGGTTGGAGTTTCAAAATTTTGTAGAGTGGTTCCTCTTGGTCGTTTAAGCATTCGATGTTATTGTTCAGCCTTATTCTGTCTATTTCAAGCAATTCGACCAATTCCATTTTTCTACCTTTCTCCAAGTATTGAAGTAATTAATTTAGTATTTGGTTATTACGTATGGAATTGTTATTATATAACATATATTAAGTCTTATTGACTGATAATAATGGAAGGTCTGATTTTTGTAGCTTCGTTTTTAGTTCATTTAACAGACAGTGGAATGTCTATAACTCGAATGTCAAGGGAAATGCAAAACACCGAACTGATACTCTCGTATGCTTGAATATTATTATTTTACTTGGGTATATCCTTCAACCCCGGAATCAACACACACGATCAAATTAGGATTGAGCCAAAGAACTAAGGGAGTTGCCGTTTCTATGTTCATTTCTTGCCTGCTTTTTGTATTTTCAAACCATTTATATCTAATGCAAAACTTCTAACATAACTATGGCGCCAATTGCTAGCACCACTACACCCCGAGACAAACAATACTCACCTTGGGTTCGCTTCGAACCTAAAATCTTATCAGACTCAATATCGTTTATCGTTTAGAAAAGTCAAAGTCACTTTGAGGATCTAGATTCTAGATCCTTATCCAGAAGATCTTCCTCCAATCCTTAGGATTGGACCTCCAATATCAGGAATATTGAGATCATCAAGAGAATTAGTTCTTAATGACGTCATTGATGTCCCTTGAAATTCGTCCTTTTCATTAAACTTCTCAAATTCTCCTTTCATAAACACTATTGAGTGCTTGTACAGCATAGAAACCCATGTCACATTTGTCTTTATCTGGTTTTGAATTGGGAGACGTTGACTTGGAACTTTTCTTCTTAGACACATTCTTTAGGCACTCAGGAGGCCAGTGACAATATTCATGGCCTTATGATTGAAAATGTTGAAAAATAGAACAAAAACAACTTAATCTATTATTGATGAGTCTTACTAATAAACTTCATCGTCTTCATCACCTGAGTCATCATTGCACTTTGTTTTCTTCTTCAGTTCTTCTATGTTTCTTGCTTTTTGTTTGGTGCATACTGCATTTATACTACTTGCATTTATTTTTGTGTGATTTTAAAATGATTAAGTTAGGTTATTTCTCATAACTGCAATATCCATTGTTTTCTTTTTTCTAATTTCCAACTAGCACTTGGAAATGTATAAAATTTACACTTACTGTTTCTCCCACTATTGTTGAATTCAACAACACAACAACTATAGTGCATTATTTTCCTCGAGACAAAATGTCTTTAAGCATTCTTTACTTTTTGACGCTTTTCCTTAGCTTGCCGATTCATAAACCAGGTTTTGATGGTTGCATGACAAGCTGCTTCAAGGACTTCCAACTGCCGGGTAGTAAACAAGATTCTTAGTTTTCTGTTTCTCGGTTCTTGGTTTGCTAGTTGAAACGTAGTTAGATTAGATGTAGTGTACATGGAGTGCAACCCGGACTCGAGTTGCTGCACATAGGCCATCAGCTTCCTCCTGGAGTTCAGCCCTCTACAATCAAGTTTCCCTGTTGCACTATATCCTTCAAACTTGGCGGTGGGTAGTGTGTCAACGGAGTCCAAGTTGGCGTGAGTTGCATCCAGTGACTTCAGTCTTGCGTCTTGCAACGCTGGGCATTCGGAGAGGATGTGGTCTGCCGTTGTTAAATTTAATTTTGAGATAACTTTAAACAACTTTGATTAAATGGTTTGGTTGGGGGTGTCAGGTGACAACACTAAACCCGTGTTACACGACCGTAACACTGTAAAAGTACTCAATAAAAATCAACGAAGGAATCAATTTAATCAAATTTATTATAATAAGGCACACATAATGATTTAAAATTAATAACAATTTTAGTAGACAAAAAAACTTAAACTAATACAAAATTTAAACAAATACAATAATAAAAAAATTAAATAATTTATTCTAAATTGGCAACAGTTCTTAAATAATAATTTATCGTTGTATGTACTCTGGATATTTACTTACAACGAACGTCACGAATTCCGAAAGAACCACATTGTTGGATGGCTACACGTATATATTGAACCCAAAGAGTTGTGGAACCCTTCACAACAGTTTGTGGTCCTATCCAGACCACGTAAGTGGAATCGTAACGGTTCCACAACTTAATGCCGAAAAGAGACGGCCTATTGCCTGGCCTGCTGATGTACGTTTCTTCAAAACACTGTATCAATTCATTGTAAGCGTTTTCATCTGGTAAATCGCTTACTAATGATTGATACACCACCCGGCACAAATGCAAGAGTTTAGATATAATTTGTGTAAATTTGGCATGTCCAGGAAAAGAGAAAGTATGCATATTATAAATTTGCCATTAGCAAATGTCATCAATTGGAGCGGATTTTCTAGTTTTCAGTCTTACTGACCGGCTATCTCCATTGTCAAATCTGATAAATCTAGTTATTAGAAATCTATTGAGGGGCAAAGAAATTCAACCAAATAAGCCAGCATACATATGCCGCCAACACTCCAATTAATGCATATATTTTGCTCGGCGATTTGTTTCTCAAACAATTATGTGTATTATTCAAGTCAAGAGGATTTGGCAACCGTACCTGGCTATTATAGCTTCACGTGATTCTGTGAACGGATCGTTGTTTTCCATTTTTGGCAAAAAAAACTCACAAGCACAATTCACAAATTGCACTAATTTCTCGGCTGGTTTCCCGGATACGTAGATATTTTGTGAACCTGATTTTATTTCAAAACGTATCGACCAATTACTAGCAACTAAACAAACAATGTTTTTTGATGGATTACAGTATTATTACTTGATTCCACTGCTCAACAAGAATTTTGGCCGCAGGTCCTCTATGCTTCTCCTCGGGTTGTAGGTGATCAAAATGACCAATTTTTTTTTACTTATTTGGATGTTTTTGTGTGTATTGAATCTTCAAAAATTATGAAATTTTGCTATTTTTTGAAAGCATATACAAATTAAACTATACCTTTTCAAGTTCAAATTGGCACTAAACAAAAGCAAATTGGCACTAATCAAAACCAAAATGGCAATTAACCAATTCAAGTTGGCAATTAACAAAATCAAAATGGCAAGTAACAAATTCAAATTGGCTATTAACAAATTCAAGTTGGTTTTCTTAAATTATTAGTATTATACAATAAAATTTAACTCTAAACATTTGTATTTATTTTCAAACAAAAACCACGGCTTATTTATAAATTATATAACAATTGTCTAATTCACCATTAGAAATTAATATCTTTCATATTCAATGCTGCAGGAATATATTTTTGAATGTGTGCAATAAATCTTGCGCAATTTTGTAACGGGCGCATTCTGTATTCAGTTTAAGAAATATTTTGATAATCTTCGAGAATTATTAAAATCATTTCTTAGACCATTATTGAGTGGACTCAAGGAGTGCAACTCGAAAAAATCGCCCAGCCAATTGCCCAACCTGATTTTCAATGTACAAATCATGGAAACATAGAGAGTGCGAGTTCTATATAATTATTGACCATGCTGGGTATCGGGTCTGTTTGCATAGGTACCGTGCGTGCAATTGAGCAAAATTATTTTAAAAATTAAGCATAAGAGTATGTACTAATTATAAATATGAATCTTTAGATAGTTTTAATAATTGTATAATATTGCAATTTTAAAAAAATATATAGTTTGCCAACTTGAATTTGTTAATTGCCAACTTGAATTTGTAAATTGCCATTTTGGGTTTGTTTAGTGCCAACTTGAATTTGTTAATTGCTGGTGTGGCTCAGCGGCGTGATTGTTCTTCACACTACTGCACTGCAGATTAAGTGAAGTGTCCGTTTCGCGGATGACCACTTGAACGTCACTGGTTACGTTCGCGGGTTTAGCTTTTGGCTGGTGAGCCACCTTGTAAAGGGTAGTTAAGTAATGCGCACACGCGTACTCAAGAAGGTATATTATAACGAATATATTGAGTCAAACACGTAGTGTCGCATTCGAATGTACAAGATGAACTGAAGTAATGGTTTACAAAATTTTCTTATATACTAACTTAAAAACTACCTCCCGCATGGGGTTACAAACTAAGAAGACAAACAAAAATGACAACAATAGGAAATCTTCCGAGAAGGCCGGACGTACATCGACAGTCGGGTTGACATGCCATAAACCCATAAATTGTGAACCATAAACTCATAAATTTGATGCCTGTTGGGGTGCTCTCGGAAGGATGAGCAATTAGTTATGCAGTGAAAGAATTAGTTGCGGAAGAAACGGCCTGAACAATTGCCATTTTGATTTTGTTTAGTGCCAATTTGAACTTGAAATGGTATAGTTTAGTTGATAAACTAAAAATTATTAAATTATATTATTGTAGTTTATCAACAATCACATAAATATACATTTTAATCATTAAAAAGATAAAATATGTTATAAATAATTATTTTTTGAACTTTTTTCTTATTTAACGTTTTTTTATTTAAACAAAATAGTTTTAAACAAAAATTCACAAAAAACAAGTTTAAAATGAACATTTTATATAATATAGAGTTTCGCGGGTTAAACTCCATATATAATCCATCATCATATTCTCGTTGTATTGACCTTGGTATCGACCGTTCTTCGGAGTATGCACCCATGTTGTCTTTGAATTTGTCTGAGTGAGCCAGCAACATATGAACTTTTAGCGACATTCTGCAACCCATTAGTTTAATCTTATCCAGCATTGTTACAAATTAAACTTTACTTTATTAAACAATTTTAATACACTTCACCACCACAATTTTAATATAGATATGAACAACGTTGTAGTTCTGTGGTAAGCTGTTGACAGAATGAGCAAGTAATTTTTACTGTCCGCCGACCTTTATAGTCTACTGGCCTGCTTCCTGCGGGGCGGTTCTTCTGAGAACAGCAGATGTATGCAGCTCACTCTACTTGCAGTCGTCGTCGGTGGACAATGATTCCCTTGTTGGCGATTCTTGGTTGGTCTCAAAAACGTTTAAAATTATTTGGTGCGTACTGTACCAACAAGCATAGTAGAAACGAGATCTGTGCATATTTCAGCTTTGTTATTTCCCAAAAAGCCATAAACTTCTGACTTGACGCTGTTCCAGGCTTCCTCTTGATGACTGTTTAGCAGCTGTGGAAACACATCACTGCCGAATATTTTGTCTTAAATATTTAAATGCCTCCGATTCTTGAGGCAGAGCCTTTACAAAATGTTTCATCAGGCCTAATTTTATATGTAACGGTATGTATGTAAAGGTAAAACGCATAGGCCATTCTTCATAATGGAACTAAAACTCTGTTTGACGGTTTGACGAATTTCAATACTCCAGAGAACGTTTTTCCTGCTTTCTCAGTCCCAACTAGCTGTTTTGCTAAAGGGTCGTGCTTGAAATGTATCTGTAGCGAACTCGTCGACCAGTACTTCATATTCATAACATTTACCGATGGTTTGTGTGACAAATGTGAAGGATTAGAGATTCTGTTTTTATTCACGAGAATTTTGTTATTTTTTGGATTCAATATATAAAAAATCTTCAATAATGTCAATTTCATTAGAGAAGGGATCAGGTTGAAAATCTATTGCTGTCGTACTGGTTGATGGTTTGGAAGTTAATTCTGAAGATTTTACAATTTTTTTAAATATTTTCTCCATTATTTATTGAATTTTCTACATAGTCTGCAAATAAAAGAATTATTGATGACTAAAAATTTATAAATTATTATTTATGTTAATACTATAAAATATAACAAAAACAGTATACGGAAGAGGTGTCTTCGCTGAGGATTCATATCGAGAAGGCCATTAGACGCATTATCGAATCTCGGTTCTTGCAAATACATGCCACTGAACCGTCTCAAAAAGTGAATTTATTAAACGATATTATGTTCATTAGAAGTGCATTTTGTAATTTGGCAAGGCCCTCTTATCTTATAAATATATAAATATTCAAGTTTTTTTTATTTTATCAATTTCGGATATATATAAGCATAACAAAACTTCATCGCTGAGTCGATTAATATATTTAACATTGGTTCATCGTATTCCACTTCTACAATCGTTATTTCTTTATCAGTTTCGTAGGTTGGCAAATAGCATCTGCAGTTGCATCTGCCCCATAAACTTTGGTTGCACCACACCATTCGTGATGCTGGACAGTTCACTTCAATAGTGTGTTGTGATGTCACAGCATCAGGAGACGCACCAAGGGCAGGATATAATATGGATAAAAAATGCCAATTTGGTGGCAATAATTCCTTGTTCCCAACATACCTACTGAATTATTGCCGCTTCTAATCCCTTTCTTCTTTTCATAGAAGGAGTCTTGGTAAGTCTCGTACTCCCAAGATTAGATTTTACTAACCTGCCATCAGGATTTTACATTTGGCAGATTCATACAAACAAAAAGCAGTGATTCGCCCATAGCGGTATTCAGACCACAAAGGACATATGCTTTGTTCAAAGTTTTTTCCCGCTTCCTTGGTAAGCTCCTCTGTGTAAAAGTCTGGTACTCCTGGTCTGATACTCATTTGCCAACAACGCATATACATTCAATACAACGTTATTGCGTTTGAGGCGACGAGTAAGATGCCATAGGTTTAGGTTATAATACTCCATCGGCCTCAAGAGCTGCAACACCATACTTTCCTTTACTTTTGCTATAGCTAAAAATATCTTTCAGTTTGAATGACCGATCCCTAAATGTACACCATTGTTCCAGTATACCATCAAATGAAGGAATATCAATCGTAACCAATCTGAATTTTGATACTGGATCAATTATTGCGTCATCTTCAATTTCATAAGAAAAAAGTGTTTTGACTCGACGTCTTCGAATATGCAATGCTTGTGGAAAAGCATTTCATCTGGAGTCATAGCCTGCTTTTTTATAATGATAAAAGGTTATGCCATATCACTAACGTTACCAGCATAATTTGTTTATTGCCGCCTCCACCAATCAGCATTCCGAATAGGACAATTTGCAAAAATGCATTCCAATTGTTAATTTCTTCGTCTTTGTCGGCCAGTAAGAACAGGTCGTCAGCGAAGGCAATAATAGGGGTATTATGTCCGCCACGTAGTGAACCTCCCTTAAATGAATTGTGTATTAAAGAAATGATAGGATCAAGGACAAGGTTAAAAAGGATAGGACTCAAAGGATCACCCTGTTTGACGTCCTCTTAGCAGCCCAATGGGTTCGGATGTTGTTTTTCCCAAATGCATCATGCGTTGCTGCATTTTATATGCTAGCAACATTTTCACTGTGACTCGGTCTTATGTTATCTGTTCTTCTGCGCACTTCATCATAGGCGCTTTTACCAGTGCAGCTCCGCAAATAAAAGTCTCTCGGTCGAGCAGCTATTCCGAGAGAGGCACACTTGTATAGTAGGAATCTGTGTCTAGGACATTTGCCATCAGTCAATCAACGACAAAATTACCAACCTTTTTTTTGTTCTATTTGTTCAATTCGATATTGCACCACAACCAATAGTGTCCTCTGGGAGAACTTTCCAAGATCACCAGGAGCAGCTGCAGCAGACGTTGTAATTCATATCTAAAGGTCCCCGGTTCATTCCGTTCGCGGAGTACAAGGCTACACCTAGTGCGACCTCGGGATAACCGACAAGTCTGCTCCGGTGTCTACTAGGAAGTTAAG
>NBZA01008824.1:0-32805 GCA_003054995.1 Aleochara bilineata | reverse complement strand
GTTTTTTAGAAGAAGAAGAAAAATACCTGTATAAATATTAAATATATGTGCGAGCCGGTTGATAAAAATTTGGCAACACACCACTGGTGATGAACATCTTCTTGCTGTGAATATGGTTGTGGATTATTGCTGGGTTTTTTCCCTGTTTAATTAGGCTTAATTAAACACAAGGAGAATCGACCTTTACAGTTCTTTATTTTAATCCTATTATAAATAATAAATTATACATAAGTACTTTCATTTTATTTTATTTTGAATACGAAAATAGGTTCCATAAAAATTTAATTTGGCACATAAAATATGGTACACGTTTCATATACTTGCCTCATCTTTAAATTCCGGTACGACACAAATTTATAATAGTTCCAAGTAAGTATGTTACTGTGGTACTCACAGTAACAGTCAACTGATGTATTGTATGAACCATATCAAAATTAATTATTCACAGCTTAAATTGAAGACGGATTTCAATATAGAATGCCATACATAACAAGCGAGAATTTTTACACACAATATCAGGGCCTCTAGAGGCTAGAGCAGTGGTTCCCAACCTTTTTTGTGCCGTGCCCCACTTTAACTTTTCTAAAGTTTTTATGTCCCCCCTTTATATATCATTTGCCCCCCATATGTTATATTTGACCGGTTTCTCCGGACCCAAAGGGTTAACACGTGTCGAGCACATCTTCGAATTGCCCCCCTGTAGGGCGTAGGAGGCCCCACGTTGGGAAACACGGGGCTAGAGTATTAAATATAATACATACCCTACGTTTCGAGCAACTTTAGTCTTGACATTTGGCAACAACATCAACGAAACAATAAAATTTACTAATTGAAATGAATCTAAATACAGTAAAACCTCGTTATAACGGACCTCGTTATACCGGACTTCGGATATAACGGACACATTTTTATAGTATTTTTGTACCATATTAGGGTATTCCTTGTAATATCGCATACGTTTTGTCTCGACCTCAGTAGAAACTAACCCTGATATATAGCTTTTTAGTGTCTGAAAACCGCTAAAAAGCATATTTTTGTAGTTTATAATTAATCTATATTAATATTAATAACAATTAATAACTTTTTAATTAATAACTTTTATTAATAACTTTTTTGACTTTTTTATATAACGGACACCCCCTCCCCCCCCCCTTGGTCCGTTATAACGACGTTCTACTGTTATAATTTATCATATATCACAACAAAATGTCTTGGTCCAGGGGTCGGCAACCTTTTGAGACGCAAGAGCCAAAAGTAACAATTTATATCATTTTTTAGGTTCGAAAGAGCCACTAACATTTTTGTTCTATTACTATTGTATTTGATTTTCATAGAACTGGAGAGCCACATTTTGACATCGAAAGAGCCGCAGGTTGCCGACCACTGTCTTGGTCGAAGTAATTCATTAATTGTTTATTATTTATAAAGATATCAACACTGATGCTGTGATGGAACACGGTATTATGCATTATACTAAAAGAAAATACTGCATGTTCCGTCTCATATTAGAATAGTTTTTGAACATTGTGTAACATACCAATAACTATTTAATCGCAGTTTATGCAAGTTTGGTCCATCAACATGTACATAAGTATATAAATGAAATTGTTTGGAAGTTATATCGAACTAGACTATTATATGATGTCACGAGGGCACGTCTTGAGCATGACAATTACAAGAAATCTCTAAATTATTATTTTTTGTATAAGTACGTAATAGGTTTTGGTTAAGTCTGCACCACGAATATGTTACCAGATTCGGTTTGTTAGGCAGATAGGCCTTCAGGAACACGAAATTTAAATCGAAAATACATTTTAAGATTCTGCTCGGTTTATTATTTGTAAATTTAACTTAAGTTCGAGTTTCTTTGGTATATGGTTCATTATTAAATTATTTATGCCAATATTTGTATTGCGTTCTTTCTACGCGCATATTAGCACTTTGTTAGATTACCACAGTCTTATCAATTTCTAAGTGCTTGCGACAACACACATTAAAGTGTGAAAGTTGTAGGAATAATATGTGGACAATAAGACGGTACGAAAGGCGAGAGGCGGAATGGAGCCGTCAGCAGCTACCTTCACAATGGGGCCACTCATGCTGTGATGTAGTACTCGCGTCGCTGAATACACTTTTCGCGCATTATATAGCAAAGTGCAAGTGTAATAAGGATTGCTATTGTTACTCCCATGCCGATGCTTACCCAGATGATCTCTTCGTTGATACCTTGGTACGATCTCCCTACAAATAAAAGTGATTGTGATTGTGTCCTGCTGACCCGGAACACGTTAGCGTTGTGACCAATTAAGTGATAAGTACATTTAAAATATGCATAAAGCCATCAAATCTAATGTGAATTTGTAAGAGATGTTTGGTCGAATAACTCCTTTGTGCCTGAGAATGCAAGCAACTACGCCATGGGCAAAAACATACCATTGTAATTATTAGATATAATGCCAGTCACTTTTCCAGCGACGCGTCCTCCAACAGGCATCTTGACTTCGATGCCAAAGTATTTCAATCAGAATGCAGAGTCCTTTTTGTCAGGTAATGTAGTAGGTTGGTTAATTGTTGTGTTGAATGCTGTAAAGTATAAGACTAATAAATAATAATATCATTACTTCATATATTAGATTAGCTACTATCCGCTCTATTGAACTTTGCATTTTTCTCAGACATGTGTTAAAGTGATGATTGAAAGTGCGAATTATTGATGTAAAATGACGTCATCTTCGGTAACGCGTAAAAGCACGAGAAATGCTCCACTAAGGGATGTTGGCAAAAGCAGCTGGACGATTCTGAGATACCGATTTCCACGCTCGCGAAACCAACACCTACACAAGCGGGCTCAGAAATGACGTCACTTCAGAGTCTCAACTTTGCTATTGGTTTAAAAGTAACGGATTGGTCGGAAAAATAAAAACCACAATCTCTAAATGTGTACACTGTTCATTAAATAATCAAATATAAACAGCGATATTTCGAACGCGCAGTCTTGATTTGCTACCGTATACTAAATTCATCAGACGACTGAAAGGAACATGAATCGTGGTAAAACAATGTACCTATGTATTCTTAAAATTCTAATTTCGTTCATAGTTTTATTGTATATATGTACGCTAATATTATATGCAATTTATGGAATGATCACACAACAGTGTCATTACATTTCAAAGCGGTCAGCGATTGAATAAATACCGTGAACGTATTCTTGCTATTGTTATTGTACAATAATTATTTTATAATTATTTATAATTATTTTACTTGATTTTTAGGAAGTAATTTTCTCTGACAGTGATAGCTACATTTTCTTTCTTGTAGAAATAAAGATATCGAACGTTCTTACGGGGGTGCAGCATATTGGCGCCTGATGCCAGCACGAGAGAGCGACTAGAGAGATGGTTATTTTCATTTCTGTCGTGTTCTGGGCCCGCAGAGTTTGGTTTATGAATATGAGTATAGCTCAATCTGATGTAAAATCAGTACATATTATGTACATACTAAGAAATTGCGAGCAGCGCGGCGAGCAATCTGAAACTACAAAACTGTTTTATGCAAATTTATGCCAAAAATATCATTGATTGATTCATTCATTCATTCATGATGTCGACTCATTTCATTGTAAACCTATGCAACTATGCAGTCTTGCTACTTTATCTCAGGCTCGTCGATATATAATTTGATACATACCAAATGGTTGTTTATTTGAATATTTATTGAAATCAAATGCAAACATGCGTATCTTACTACAGTTGTAGCTTTATATCCTTAGATGAAGATTAACCTAATCAGTTCAATGCAGATCATAATAACAAATAAGCGAGAGAATATCTATTTATATACATATACATATTTGACACGGAGGTTGATCCTTCGCAAGCAAATAGGTACATACATATGTATATGGTCAAAGACGATAATTGATCTATCTCTATGTCTGTCTTATACCATATATACATACATACATACATATTTAATTTGGTTTAGTCTAGTAGCAAGATTTTTGAAAGAGAGAAACGGATGGTAAAATTCAAAGCAATATATTTGTAAAATATTTAACTTTGTTAACTTTTTTATAGTGTTAATATATCATTTCATCAATACTAGAATGAATTATTAAACCATAATTATTAAAACCATTGACTTACATTTTTAATGTTTTGTTTCTCCGTATAAACTCGTAGCTGACATTATGCAAAAGTTCGACGGGTAGAACAAGTTGGCGGCGGCTTGGCTCGTGCACTACTAACGCCGGGACTCTGGGATGTTTGCTTCCAGCGACGGCATTAGCTAGGCAGGTGGCGCACGCCGCCGACCTCAGCACTGGTGCTGGTGTTGAGGTCGACTGAGCTATGCTTCCTAACTTGACTCTGAAAGCTAGGATTTCTTGCAATAACTCCTATAAAAAACTATTTCGATAATATTATCCAGAACATATTGACATGTTATCCAAAGAGGCAGCTAAAACGTTTCATAGATAAAAAAAAACTATTTCTGTTTTAGGAAACAAACGCATTAAGTAAAAGCAGATATAAATCTTTCATTACATGTACTTGTAAAGATGTTATCGTATCAGTCTTCAGATGATAATATCATTTTAATGGATTTTCTTTTGGAAACTAAATAAAAATGTATTTGAGGTTTACTTTGATTGGAACAGTTTAAACCGAAGTGTAATTTGTGTTCAGAGAACGCATTCGAACAAGTCACGCGTGCATAATTAGTTTTTGTTTTTTTAAGAGCGGCAACAATGAAAGTTTTGCAGAAGCTCTACAGATCTTACCCTGCTATCTTTATATATGTGACTTCACTGTTTGGTTTAGGTCCGGGAAGCGCGTATAGACCAAAGGTTTATAAATTCTACATTCTCCTTATAGCTTTAGTGAACTATGCACTGGCGGGATATTCAATTCATGGGCGCTTTACCAAAGTGTACCCCTATCTGGCAAAGTCAGTTGCGACTCTTGATTGTATCAAGTGGAGTATGCTTGGTATCTTAAATATTTGTATCTTTGGAACTTTTGGATACGGAACGCACTATAATAGACAGAAGTACCGCACGTTGTTGCAGTATTTTCTAAATACAAATAAAACTACAATCAAGAAGATAGTCTGCTTAAACTTGATTGGTTTGGTATTTAATCTGAGTGTGTATTCATTCGACAACTACGTTTGGTTGTGGAATATTGGAATGTACACTCATAAATACTATATGCACCAGATGTGTCAGTACTTCGTTGTCTACTTGCTAGGGTGCATCATAATAAATATAACTTGGGGATTCACAAATAAGCTGCAATACCTGACTGAATTAATTTGGCAAATGGAAAGGAGCAGCTACAAGTGCGGCACAGCACAGACTCAAGACAACTGTATAAAAGAGGATAAAATAATGCACGTTTTAATAGTATATCAAGAATTTCTACAGGCTCAAATGGCGTTTGGTGACTTATTTGGGCCCAGCTTAGTGCTGCTAGCAATCAACATATTGACTGAAGTAATTGAGGCTCTGAACCTGGGTATTTTGTACTCTGTGCAGGCAGGAAATAAGTACATTATGACGCAATTTGGTTTCGATTTGATTATTTTATGCTCAATGTGGACGCTGCTCTTAGTTGTTAGTTACACGCACAAACGTTTTCAGATAAATGCTTATCACGTATTGTATTTTTGCAGCAAACCATCTTCTTTATTCTACGTGCTTTTGGCCAGGCGCGGGCAACGCATGAGCGATTTAAATTGGCGGTACTCAAACTGAGAATTACTTTGGTATTCAAGCAGCAGCGGTGCCAGGACTTGCTAGAAGCGCTGCATATTTCTGTTATAGATAATCGCGTCGTGTTCACTGCATCTGGGTTTTTCAGTTGTGACAATGCCCTTTTAACAGGTATTATTGCCGCGGTTGGTTCACATATCGTTACTTTATTGCAAATTAATAAGGAGTCTTAATTTCTATATGTTCTTTCTATAAATAACAAAACTCGAATTATATTGTATGTACCTATGTTATCTGATTTGTTTAGTAAAAACTGTATGTACATCTTCTTTATCATGGCAAACCCTTCCCGGGCAGTACTTAGCCTCACTGTACTAATCCCTTTTGCTCCCAGCTCCATTATTCCTAGAAAGAGGACAGTGGAGGTTTCAGGGGGAGGTAATAGGGTAATAACCCCCCTAAGAATATTTCATTCGTTTATTATTATGTAATAATGTGTTAATGAAATGATGAATGAATGATGGCTAACTTTGTGTTTGGTTAATAACCGGCAAAGAACGATTATTTATTTAAGACAACTTAGCAAAAATTATTAAGTATATGTATATAAGAAGGAGGCCTCATTGTTTCCTCGCGGGGGCATTCTGGAAACAAAAGAAAACCACGTGAGCTAGAGGCTCAGTAAGCACTTCCTTAAGCAGACTTGTCACCGCGCCACGCAAGTTATCACACTTGTAACACTCTCTCGTTCGGTATTCGTACCTGCCAGCACCCTTGACATCCTGCTCGGTGTCCCAGACACCCTGTTGTAGGCCAAGATTTATAGTAAATTAAGGTACAACGGCAGAAGGCACAGCCTTAACTGCTGCAGTGGCCCAGCCAAAGCCCGGTGCCCCCAGGACACCGCGTTGCCCAGTCGGTTATCGCCCCGAGGCTCCAACAACTCTCCCAGAGAGCGTAAAGCTAGCTACGTCCTCCCAGAGGACAGCCTCGAGACCGACATGCTGAAGGAGCGACCTCCGAGCATATTTGAGCTATTGTTTAACTCTACTGGGGTGCTGGCCCCACATTGCGCCACTATCACGCCATGCCAACAAAGGGAAGGTACTTACAATTCGACGATAATACTCGTAGTATCCTTCTCACTCACTCTCAGTCTCTATCTGTACTACACAATTAGTCTCTCTCTATTGTCACTCACACACTTCCGATAATTGCCCGCAACTCACACCACACCACTAACCACGGCGGAATCTTATCTGGAACTAATTCAGTACTAAGACTCCAGCCAGGCCAGCAAGCATAGCTCCCTACCAGAGACTCGCGGGTATTCACAGGCAATATCACGGAATGAGGGACTTTACTCGCGGGACTTTACATGCGGTACTTCACACGCAGGGCATCACACCTCATTCAAAACTCTCTTTCTTACAAATGTGAATTGATGATTTAAGTTTTGTGTTAATTGTCCCCCAAAGCCAAGAATTACCCCCCCAAAGCCAGTTTGCTGGAGACGTCACTGAAGGAGAATAATCTTCTTGGACAGAATGCTCCTTACCGGCTCCCGTACCGGGTCAATGTTGCCCTTGCCCAGATGCTTGAATCTGCTGGATGCATGCACAGCACACCTGCAGATTAAATGTTCTGTGGTCTTCACCTCACTCCCGCATAACCTACAGATGGAATCCTATGTCAGTTCCATCTTATGAAAGTGATAGTTTACTCCCCAGTGCACTGTAAGGACTGATAGCAGTAGTCTTATTTCTGCCTTTTTGTAAGGTTCAATATTCGCCTCTTCTCGACCGTATTAGATTGTTGTTTTATCACTCATGCGACTTTTGTGTGAGACCATCTGTGCTTCATACCGAGCAGCTCTGTTGTTTAGCCCAGTCTCTCAAGGCCCATAAGAAGAGTTGCACCTTGCGAGCCAACTGGGCCTCCCCATCATTGACCTCTATCTATTCATTCCAGCGTGCGGGTAGATCCGTGTTTCCCCACGTGGGGCCCACGCCCCACAGGGGACAGTGTAATTGTTAAACGGGGTGATTCGTAAATTATATCTTGACACGAGTTTAACCCGTTCGCCCCGGCTCATTTAAATGCAAAGGTGGGGCATGACACAAACGAAGTTTGGAAACGCTGGTCTACATGTTACTTTGTACGAACCAAGGTATGTGCTCAATTCTAAAAGCTCTGCGGAAGTTCTCTTGTGCTCAAACCAAGATTGCCATCCATCTTTGCCTAGCATATTGAAAGGTGTCTCTCCCAAGTGACAAAAACATGCCTGTGGTTCTCTTATATCTCAAGTAGAAATAATTTATCCTATACTGTTGGCTAGAAAATGTCAATAGAAATCGAATGATACTAGTTGTTTTTCCCGAACGATTGTAAATTATATTTAAGAAACCTACTTTTTAAATCAATTATTTACCAGCAAAATTAGCTACCAAATATGCGGAGAAACTTATACTAAAAGTGCACAAAACATACTTTATTATATAATTTACAATATGGCATATTTTCAGAAAATATTGATGAGACATGCTAATTAGGATACTCAGGTATGATTTAAGCAGTGCTACGACTTAACCAACCTCCTCCTATATTGATAAGAGCTTTAAGTTGACACTATGCCTTAAAAACGACTCAAATTTTCCATGCTTCTTGAGCTGCCGATTCTTTACTTATCGAATGGTGTTAACGTCAAACCGTGTGTCCCGATTTTCAGATAAAGAAGTGTTTATGCCAAAAACAACAACGTCCCTCGATTGGAAACAAATACATAATCACGCATTTGAGAAACGTGAATTAAAGCAGTTTTTAACATATTGCAGTAAGATATAATATATGTAAGTACATATGTACAAGTTGTTTGTTTATGGTTATCTGCGAGTAAAAATTATGCTTCTTTCTTTAGTCTAGGTCAGAACCTTATAATTTTGTTGTTTAATGTAATTATAGTATTCGAAATTAAGACCATCTTAAGCTCTTGGTTATAAATATGTATAATACAATTTTATATTAGTAACCTTTTAATGCATAGTTCAACTTAGTGACGTAAACTATGAGACGAGAGTGAAACTCATCATACTTTATTATTGTATACTTAGTTACAATTTATTTGTAATAAAATATTTATTATTTATTGGTATTTGACAACCACCTACATAGAGTTTTACCTATAACTAGAGCAGCCTGTGCTTCGAAAGAAAAGTTCCAAATTTAATTTAAGAGGCGGAGTCATAATCTTGGGTACATCTGACATCTGTACATCTGAATAGCATATTCTCCTTGTCAATCTTGGCATTAAATACTTGGAGCGGAGTGACAAGCTTAGTACCTATGCTATTTCTGCCGGATATCCTATAAATCTAAGCGTCGGGATGAGTCTGTGTCACAGAAATGAGTTCCGATTTTGAATTGGCCAGTCAATGCAAAAGCGTAGCAAGAAGATGCTTAAGGTATAAATGTAACTCTATGACCAGCACCAACACTATCTATTCTACTATTCAAATACAATAACTTATTATATTAACATAAAATTATAGCGAATTGCAAGGTGGCGGGCGCGTACACCGTTGGGTGGTAATGATATAGCAGAGTGTTCTAGGGGGCGCATGTTTTGCGACAATGTTCACGCATGACAACCTACGCGGTTTACAACAGCTGATCATTACTTTTGTAGTGAACGATTCCACGACGCAGTTAAACACAGCGTCATTCATTAAGCAGTGGTAATGCGCTTATATCGTTTGGAGCTGAAATAATTGCAGCAGATAATTGTGCGCCTGAAAAACATCTTGTGCACGACTCGCAGCTTACAACAAGACATGGAGCTCGAAGTTGCAGGGCTAGTGCGAGATTCCGCAGACGCATTCGATCGTCCATTCAGGTAAGACAGTTCATATTTAAATGCGTATAAGTGCTGATCTGCTAATACAAGTATGTTTGCATTTAGTTGTCTTCTGCTGCGTCATGCAAGTCAAAATTCTCTCGATGAAAGTAGCCAAAAGCCTGGTCCCCGTCCCAACGGCAAGGAAAAAGAATATTCCTACCACAATAGTAATCACACAGCAAAATCGTTTGAAACCCTCAACCTTATGCGCAAGTAAGATTTGTTCGTATGTTAATTTTAAGAAATAATAATTCCTTATTGGAATGTGAATACACAGGCAGAGACAGCTTTGCGATGTGATGCTTATTGCCGAAGATGTCGAAATTCCCGCGCATCGAATGGTACTAGCGTCTTGCTCTCCGTACTTTTATGCTATGTTTAATAGCTTTGAGGAGAGCAAGCAAGATAAGATTACTCTGCAGGGCGTCGATCATCATGCGCTGTCGCTTATTATCAACTATATCTACACCTCTGAAGTTTTGGTAACCGAGGACAATGTCCAGGTGCTTCTCTCTGCCGCCAACTTGCTCCAATTGACAGATGTACGCGATGCTTGCTGCGACTTTCTCCAAAGTCAGCTGCATCCATCGAACTGCCTCGGAATTCGCCAGTTCGCTGATTTACATGGGTGCTTAGAGTTGCTGAAATATGCGGAGGCTTACATCGAGCAGCATTTCATGTATGGCCCTTCTTTAATAGTTGCTTACAATCGTAAACTGCTCTCCTTACTTAATTCGAATATTGCAGGGAGGTTGTAGAAGGCGAAGAATTTCTCACGCTCACACACGAACAGGTCTCAAAGCTGATTTGCAGCGATAGACTCATCGTACCCACCGAAGAAAAGGTGTTTGAATGCGTCGTCGCTTGGGTGCAACACGATACAGCTGCGCGACGCGAGAAACTTTCGCAGCTTATGGAACACGTTCGTCTACCTCTGATGTCCCAAGAGTATCTTATGCAACGAGTTGAAGAGGAACCACTGTTAAAGTCTGATTTGAAGTGCAAGGACTACCTAATCGAAGCACTCAAATATCATCTCCTTAAGGGAGACAGCAAGATCTCATTCATTACGCCACGCACAAAGCCTCGACAGCCAGTGGGACTGCCAAAAGTACTGCTTGTTGTTGGTGGACAAGCCCCGAAGGCGATACGTAGCGTCGAATGTTACGATTTTAAGGAAGAGCGCTGGTATCAGGTGGCAGAAATGCCCACCCGTCGTTGTCGCGCAGGGCTTGCTGTGCTCAATGGTAAGGTGTACGCAGTCGGTGGCTTTAACGGTTCGCTCAGAGTTCGCACGGTGGATGTGTACGATGCCAGTTTGGATCAGTGGTCAACATGTACAAGCATGGAAGCCCGTCGGTCCACGCTTGGTGTTGCAGTTTTGGGCAATTGCATCTATGCTGTGGGCGGCTTTGACGGATCGACTGGATTGAACACGGCTGAAATGTACAATCCAGCAGTGCAGCGATGGTTCCCCATTGCTTCGATGTCGACACGGCGCAGCAGCGTGGGCGTAGGTGTGCTACATGGGATGCTATATGCTGTTGGTGGTTACGACGGTTCCTCTCGCCAGTGCCTAAATTCTGTCGAGTGCTACAATCCTGAGAATGACTGCTGGACGGGTGTTGCAGATATGATTTACCGCCGAAGCGGCGCCGGCGTCGGTGTATTGAACGGCATTCTCTATGCAGTTGGTGGGCATGATGGTCCTTCTGTACGCAAGTCAGTCGAAGCGTATGATCCGACTACGAATGCTTGGACGCCGATCAAAGACATGAACAATTGCAGACGCAATGCTGGCGTCATTGCGATGAATGGACTGCTTTATGTGGTCGGTGGTGATGATGGGTACAGCAACCTTGCGAGTGTCGAAGTGTATAATCCCAAAACATGTACGTGGACGCTGACACCCGCATACATGAGCATCGGCCGAAGTTACGCTGGCGTTGCGATTATTAACAAGCCCATATGAAATATGGCCAACACTGGCACTGGGGTCATCAGTGCTGGTGTATCAGGCGGTGGCAGTGGCAACAACAGTACATGCAGCAGTGGCACGAACAGTCGATATGTCAATGGCGATGAAAACAGTTCTGCCGAGGGTGCTCCTAATGGTACTGACTACTCTGTTCAATATGAAAACGTGTATGAGACTGTCAATAACCCCGGTGCCAGTAACAATAACAACCCGACAAATTACAATGAACCCGTCCACCAGCATAGCGCTGACCAACTGTCATCTCCTGAGCCGATCGACGCGGAGAATATTTACGAAAGCATTGACGATCTTCGAAGAAAGTCTGTCATTCATGATCTCCCTGGCCCATCAAACTCTAGTTGTTCCGTGGGTGCCGGTAATATATCTGATATACCCAGCTGCAGCTCGGTAACGTATGGCCGTATAGGTAATACTTATGGGCGCATTGATGTGATCGGACATGGCATTGGACGCATCGAACGTCATTTGAGTTCTTCTTGTGGCAGCGGCATTGACAACCATTATAGCAACGCGGAAGCTGTTAACCCTTCAGGGCGTATTAGCAAGGTTTCTGTGCAGTGGCTGTTGGTGAACAAGTGGCTACCATTATGGATTGCAAATACAGACAATGGCAAGGACTACCGTATTATTGACTTTTTACTTGGCCAAAGGGGTGATTACGAGGTTATGCCTCCACAGGGTGTTCAACCGGTCCACAATGGTGTGCGTCATCATATGCCACAGCATTTCCCCGAAAATCAGCCGATTTATCAGCCAGTGAATAACCCCAATTTGCCCGCGAACGTGCTTGCAGCTCCACTACAACAGCCGGCGCAACCACCGCGTAATGATGGAAACGATGATGATCCATCCATTCAAAGACCCAATGCAAACCAATAATTTATGCGTTTCACGTCTAATGTATGTTTATACCTCTAGATATTGGACAGCATAAGTGAGTTCAAAATGTTAGCCTTGGAGAGCGAATTGAATATTGTAATTGTCAACGCGAACTGATTTTGGAAGATATATTGTAGTGCTCCTATTATACATGTGATATTTGTTTTAGGTTTTTCAAGTGTACCCGCATACACATATTAGATATGTATATTAGATTCAAAATTTAAGTATAACTGAAAGTTGCGAACGTATTTTTCAATACTACTTATATCCTTTTTATTGATAGTTCAAAATCAACTTTATACAGTTATTGTATTTTTTAAATAATTATAAACCACATAAATTTGATATTAGATTAGAGTACTAGGTGTCCAACTTTTTTGGGGATATTAATTCATCGCTAAGTCTAAGCACACAGTTGGTCACCTCTGGCTCAGAGTGGTGGGTATATTAATGATAGCGAATGTTCACAGTGGCGAATAATAGTTTTATGATGTACTAAGAGTATAAACATTATTTATAAAAATTAAAATTAACTATTTGATGGAGAAAATTATTGAGTCCATTTTAGGCAACGTGTTTCGAAATGAGTGTCAAAACAAGAAGTTTGGCATAGACGGACTCCGCAGGAAATGCAATTATAATTACTTCGATAACCGCAAACAGCACACGTATGAAACGGCTTAAACTCACTGATGGGCGCCTCGATATCTCTGTATGACGGTCGATCCATCTCTGTTGCTTCTGCACTATCCTCTTCCACCATTTGTTGAAAAGTTTTTCGGAACTTACTTTGGTAATACTCAGATGTACGCTCTTTCCGTTTACGTGGTCTAGCCTCCAAACTATCTTCGAACTTTGGTAACTTTTTACTCATTACAAGGTCAGCGTGAGGATCATCATGGAAGTTATCAAGTTCCAAGCTTTCCAGAAACTTGCGCAAACGGCGAAGGCGGGTAGAATTGTCAGCTATTCGTGTACGTTCAGATTCTTTAAGTCGCGTGGACCCTCGGCCTCCCGTTTTTGGTGGTAACATGCTGCTATTATTAAGATGCGTTTTTTTCGACAAGGGGAAAACTAATTTGATCAAGCAGATCGTCAATCTTTGCTTGTAGTAAGTCTAAAATGTCCGCTGATATGAAAATATGTTCCTCGTCCAACTCTTGAATGATAAACTTGTGTCCTAGCTTAGACGTTTCATCCAAATGCAATAGAAATTGTTTCATTGCAGGGTCACTGAAATTTAAAAATTCAGCCTTTTACATTTTTACATATTTATATATATTACATACCATTTGACCAATACACCTTTCATAACATTCACCATTTGTAATATTAGTAATGACCTGCACCATTAAGTACAATGACGCCAAAATCTAAATCAATCAATATTTGATATCAACCAAGAACAGATAAACATTATGTATATACTTTGTACGATATGAAAAATCCACGTTAAGAGGCTATACCAACGAACTTATTTTCTTCCTACCGCAAACCAAACTGTGGAATTGAGAATAACCTCAAAATAATAAGGCATGCCAACAAACCGACAAATGGTGTTGCTTATAATGCTTATAACTCTATGCTTGGAAGCCAAACAGACATTATTTTCCCGCGAGAAATACCTTGGAATGCTTTTGAATCTTCGCTTTTCTGCATTATATTACGAAATTATTCGTTTTTATGTACATATATCAATGAACGATAATTAGACTCATTACTTATTTTAGGTGAAAGCTTTATAATTTTGTTTCTTAGGTGGCATAATTTTTATTTAAAAAAAAAAATGTCTTATTTTTATTGTTGTCTGACACCATGAGATGTACGCTACCATATATTTTTGCATACGTTGGGTAAATATGTGGTAATTATTCAAAAAATTTATTAGATCTGTTTTGAGATAATAAACAAATGAATTTTATTTATTAAACAAGTTTTAATAACATTATTTGTTCCATTATTAAAGAAAATACTTTTCTTTTAAAAAAGAAACAATGTACACAAAGAACAAGATATCAGTTGGAAGAGACATCTAGCGAGGCGACATGACAATATTTATCTCTTTCACTTTCATATTATTGCAGTTCGCTGTCACATCGGAGATTTATTAACAAATATGTACTATATAATTACAGCCTTGACACTTACAATGGTCATAAACAACATGTATTAAAATTATAGTCCATTATCAAAATTGTATTCAGTTACTGCCATTTTAGATGGTTTCTAACCTATTTTTTGCAGCACACGATATACAGTTTTAATTCACAAGAATTAAGAATTTCGCAACCAATTCAGCTACGGTAACCCACAATAAGAAATTTTCGTACTAGCTACTTGCCGCTGTCATCTCCGTAAGTCCAGTTTCAATCAACGTTTAGCATCCAGCTAAGGTATCAGGCGCCAGCCACGTGTAATATCACTTGATTGTTGAGAGTACCAGCGTGTATCACATGGTGTGGTGACGTGAATAAGACTGCGCCAGGCGCAATCACACGAGCCACACGCATGTTGTCGCGTGCGTGTTGATTACGCGTCGAATGTGAAGTCTAATTTATTAATAAAGTGTCAGTAAGTGCTCTCTGTATACAACTAGTATTCTCCTCAACGAGCGACAAATTGACGTACCATCCCTCATACGCACGTCCTCTCGAATTAAGAGCATTCTAGTGAAAGTATCAGTAGTAGTTTAGATAAAAACCAATTGGGCACTCGTTCGAGGCCAATTCATATCTGTAGTTCTCGTAAGTCTTCTAAATGACCTTACCAATTCAATTGTCATGCATTGCCCTCTACGTTAACACCACTTTACTTTTGCTCGTTCCTGATACTTTGAAATTTTTTCAGCAAGTATCTGTGTTGAGAACGGAATTTCACCCAAAGAAAACACCTGCTTTCAGACGTCATGATTCGGACTCTAATAATTCGTGGTCTTGCCACACCACGGCTACAGCGGTCTGTACTTCGCGCTGGGCGACGCTCCTTAATGATGCAGGTATCGAGGAAACAATTAGGGATTTTGTAAGTATTTCAATATGAATCTCAAGAATTGAATATACGTACCTTATTTTGTAGTGGAATGAAACAGAAGCAATTTGATATATTGGAGTTTATTCAGTACCAACCAAAACGCTATTATTCTGATAAGTATCCTGCTCACACCAAAGTAGTTCTCCCGGCTCTAAGCCCTACAATGGAAGAGGGTACATTGATTAGCTGGGCAAAGAAAGAGGGTGATAAACTTAATGAAGGCGATTTGCTTGCCGAGATCGAGACTGACAAGGCTACGATGGCTTTCGAAACGCCAGAAGAAGGATACCTGGCAAAGATTCTCGTGCCAGCGGGCACCAAGGGTGTTCCCATTGGCAAGCTAGTTTGTATTATTGTTGAAAATGAGGCCGATGTAACGGCTTTCAAAGACTTCAAGGATGACTCGCCAGCACCGAAAAAGAAAGCTGCGGCGCCCGCCTCTCCATCTGTTGATGCGCCAGTCCCTACCCCTGCTGCTCCTCCGAAACCACAGGTGCAGCCGCCTCAACCATCAACTGCACCGGCCGCTGCAGCACCTGCATCTGGAGGTAGTGAAAGAGTATATGCCAGTCCAATGGCAAAGCGATTGGCTGAACAGCGCAAAATTAGACTGCAAGGTATGTGAAGCAAATTCTTCTTCTTGACTTATCTCTCTTCTTGACTTATTATCTCAGCAACTCAATCAACAATTTTTAGGTAAAGGTACCGGTTTATATGGATCTATAACAACTGCAGATTTAGAAAAGATGCAGTCCGATCAGCCTGAAAAAGTATCAACAGGGGCAGCTCCACTAGCTGGAACTCAAGTCGCCGTCCACAGAGGCGGCCCAGGTCTAAACACTTACACAGATATCCCAACATCGAATATGCGAAGTATACCAACCGACTTAGTCTCAATCAAAGTAGTACTAATTTTGTCTTGCTAGATACAATTGCTAAGCGACTTACGCTATCCAAGTCATCCATTCCTCACTTCTATGTGGCATCTGAAGTCTGCCTTGACACCATCCAACAAGTGCGAAAGAAAATCAATAAGCAGATGGAGAAGGAAGGAGTCCGTCTGAGTATCAATGACTTCGTGGTGAAAGCAGTCGCCATGGCAAACATGGCTATACCCGAAGCCAATTCTTACTGGATGGACGCTTCAATTAGACAGTACATACTATCCTTCACTTTTAATTAACCACTGATAAAATGGTAAATAATTGAGCAGGTTCCACGACGTCGACGTAAGCGTAGCAGTTGCAACCGACACCGGCTTAATCACACCTATAGTATTCGATGCGAATAACAAAGGAATTATCGCAATAAGTCGGGAAGTGAAGTCACTAGCGAAAAAGGCGCGCGAAGGTAAATTGCAACCGCAGGAGTATCAGGGCGGGACTATTACTGTGTCGAATCTTGGCATGTTTGACGTCCACCTTTTTACTGCGATTATCAACCCACCACAAAGCTGCATATTGGCGGTTGGTTCTGGCACCAAGAAACTCATCCCTGAGGCTGACTCTTCTACTGGGTATGTTTCATGTGTCCATTTGTCGTTTGTATTAATTTTAATTTACTTAAGCAGCTTCAAGACGACGTCAACAATGATTGTGACTTTGAGTTGCGATCACCGCGTAGTCGACGGAGTTGTAGCCGCTCGATGGCTCAAAGCATTCCGCCGCTTCATCGAGGACCCTATCACGATGGTGTTGTAACATGTCTTCTCTTGATTTGGTTTTGATTTCATGCGTCCAAACGCGTATTACAAATTAGTTTTTATCTTATCTGTTCATTTCTTCGCTCATACAATGGGTTTGTAAATATTGTACGTTTGTTTTTCTTGGCACACAGCGAACGCTTACAGGATTTGTTAACTTCAACAAATATATGATTTTTTTTTACAAATTACAATCAACTTGTTGCTTTCGTTGATTTAAGATAATTTGATTCATGCATGAAGTCAATCGAAAAATATTAATTCGTTTTTAGCTTTAATACTCATGCAATATTGGTAGGCTTTCTATATATTGAAAAAAAAACTGCAAACTGCTATACATCTTTTTAACATGACCTTACATTAATTATGTTCGAACGAATTGACAATAAACCTAATTCTGCTGGCAAGCACGTACAGCAATTAACTGGAGTAAGATGAAGAGCGGCGCAAAGATCTCATTGTAGTCTAACGTCAACTGACCAGTTAGCCGCTTGCACAAGAAGAATTTGAATAGGAACGTTAGCAGTAAGAAAACACTGGACCAGCAAAATCGAAACAGTGCAACTTTTAAAATGACTTCCAGTTGCATACGTATAAAAACTATTATGCAAAAGTAGGTGTTCAGGGCGTCGCTGGCAAAAAGTGGAAGAAAGATGAGCCACCAGTTGTTGCTATAGGTGTCAATCCATGGATTGTACATCCAAACAAAGGTGATTGTAAAAAGTAGGAGAGCTATTAAATTAACCCATATTTCAAAAATAGTCAATCCCAGCCATTTACCAATTTCATCCAGCGTTAAAAACATTCTATGGTTGATATAACGCGCCCAGGACGTTGGAGGTGAGTGTAATTCGAAGTGCAGAATTCTGCCTGGTTTGTACTTCGTAATCAGCGTCTTCTGTTAAAGGTTCCAAGTCATCTAATCATGATAGCTATTATGAGGATAATATTTCTTACATTTCAATTAATACTCACCTAACAACTTGCTTGTGTACGTATTCGCTGATATTTGAAAAGAAGGATGTTTCTCTTTCACTTGTAAAGCCAATAATATACCTCGACTGATTGCAGCCCCTAAACTATAAATTGTAATTTCGTTGTAACCATCTTGCACTAGTTTAGTGCATTGTTTTAAATAATTCTGAAAGAGTAAAGTAAACTAAATGTAACTCACAGTTAGACCTCGTGGAAAGATGGTTATGGTTAACCTTAAACTCAATTACCTGAATATTGGACGTGGAACTTATGTAGAGAATATTTTTACTTATATTTTCTTTGTTGGCAGCTCGCTTCTTTAATGTATGGGTTTTGCTATTAGTATATTTTTGCGTTTTCTTGTCCTGGTATATAGAACTATTAGTAGGATCTGCCATTTTTGTCTTCAATTTTGACAAGTGATCCCAATGGGCGCAGATCCGTAACAACATGTCTTGCTTTAATTTGAAAAACAAATCTCTAAACGCTATATATGTTTAAAGGCTGCTAATTTTATATTATGTTATTTACTTATAACATTATCTATTATTGTAATAAGTAAAAACGTATTTATATAAATTCTTATTTACATTGAAAAACAATACTGTTTCCTGGAGAGGGCGCTCACGAAGTTTAGTAGTTTGTAGGATGTAAAATTTGATAAAATTGTATTCTTATTGGCTTTTTACTATAGTATTTAAAACGCAAATTTTCTTGTTGTTTTAAACATGTCCAAGAGAGAAAATATTACGCAGTAACATCATTCAAAAAGTTTATAGAGAACTAGATTGGAATAATAATGAATGAATTTGTAGACACTAGATTTCAAGAAATAAAATCTTCATAATATAGTAGGAATATATACAAGTTAAGCTCTGCTTAAAATTGGACGATTCACTTGAAACTGTCAAACCGATCGTTCCGCCCGGGTGCAAGATTTTGGGCGTTAAGACAGACTTTACAGAGTGTAAAAACGGCAAACATGTGGCGCTAAACATATAGAATCTTCTCTTGAAATATTTTTCTGTTTGTGTCACTCAGATATAGGTTTTATGACCGTTTAGGATCAACCGACTATTTGTCGTCTCAAATTTGCAGGCCGTCTTCCCAAATCTAGTGCAAACAAAGAAAGTAGTACGCAACCCTAAGTTAGAAAAGGATGGACAAATTTTAAGAACTATAAATCATTCATAGCATTGCCTGGGGTTCAATTTGTTTATATCTAGTTATAGAATAAAACACCGTCCTTATCAGATGTAAATTATGTGACTCTGACGGTTTAAGTGAAGGTATTCCTCGTACTGCTTTATAACGCGCAGTGTATGTACATGCCCAACAGCACTAAGTAATCATTTGATATTTCAATCCACATTGTCGGCTAGTAATAACAACTGGCTTAACACTTATGTGTGGTCAGTCGGTGTGTGGATGTTGTTCAAGCCGCCGACTCGTCCCCGCAACGCGAGTATGCGTGTTCTGTCCCTGCTGGAGTTTCAGTTATTGCGCGAAGCTGAAAAGTGAACTGTCATTGTCCCTTACCTGGTAAACCAACTATCGTGCACATCGCGTTCATTAATATCTTCGCCGTCTACAAATACAACAGAGGGCTAGTATAGGCTGCACAGGAGAACCTAAAAGGTATGCCATTCTAGCCATTGCAATAATTTGCGAATTGTGTGGGAAAATTAGCAGTTGAATCAGTTCAATAAAAGTTGCAAATCATGGACAAGTGGACTATGTGATTAATAAAAATTGACTTAAATGCATTGCTTTTTAAAAGCATTACCCATTTGCGTTCGAGAATTATTGAGATGATCACACAGTGCTTCTTTGTGTCCACCGACACAAGCGAAAGATATCGCTTCAGACGCATAGCGGAACAGCTGATCGGTGATCGTTTTACATTTCAACGAACGTACAACTGACGTGTATTGGCGCGCATTTTAAACGCGCTGGCCTGGCCTCGTCAAGCTTGATGAAGGACGTGAAGACAGAGGTTTTGCGGCTGGGGCATTAATCAGTATTTCTTCATATACATACATATTTACATCGCATTGCGTATGTTTTGTTACATCGCGCAACGAAAGAGTTTTTGCAAAGAAAGTAGTACTAAATAATAATTTCTCACATTTTTAAATATAAATATGTATGCTTGTACATATTTGTTATTGTTTTTAAAAGTATCATCTGTTCGACGACACTGTGCGCCGATATAGCAAGTTCACCATGCTTCGAGTCCCCGATAATGCCATCGGTTCTCAAGGTTTCACCGAATACGAGGAAGGCATTCACTTTGACGATGACGATCCCGACTTTACACATTCCGACCAGCGTCGCGTCGTTCATTCGTTATCTGTACCAATTCTTCTTTCAGGTAAGTTGTCACGCATGTAGATCATCCAATCTTACGAGAGCATTCGTACATACATACATATATGTATGGTGCGCGCTAAAAGGATTGCCAATGATCACTTATCATACGCTAATCAGGGCGACATATACATATGTAAGTTTGTAGTGCATTTGTATTAAACATATTGCGGTATGCTGCCGCAGACGGCGTGCGTCAATACAATTATTGTTAGCGCACTTTGTTGGGTTGAATAACTAACAATCAGTTAGTATCAAGTAATATTCTAAGGCGTGAATAAATAATATCAGCATGTGCCTTCAAAGAAGACGAATCATTACAGGCGTCGGTGATAAATTCATTTATTAATGAGTCGTTACTGAAATGAATAATATGTACATTTGTAAAAGGATCTCTGGTTTATTTTGCTTCTCTAATAAATATACTTATGGCGGTTAGAATACTATTGTTGGTCGCGCATGCGTGTTTTATGTTACTCGGAGAGTACGAAAAACTAAAATGTCACTAAAATGGATACTCAAAGAGTACTGTCTCCTTTGATAGATCGTATAATTCCAAGCGCTTGAGTAGTCTCTGTGCTTTGTATAGACATTCGGATTCAAATTTTGTCCGCGGCTGCAGAATCACTGCATTCTTTAAGTAGAATTCTGCGCGGTAGTACTGATTCATTTGGTAACACGTCTCGCCAAGCATATACATGATCGGGATGTAATAGTTGTCCTGACGGATTTGGTACGAACGCAGTAGGTACTTGTACGCTTCTTCAAAGGACGTCGCAGGCACTACGCCGTAGAACAGACTGCTAAGAAAGCGTTGCAGATATGACATCTGGCTCATATCGAAGTACCACTTGCCTAGGATATAGTATGACGTTGAGTCATTCGGGTTCAGCTGAATTGCCTTCATTAGATAGTCACGCACGTCAGGGAAGGCGCGCACGCGTGTTTCAAGTCCGTCAAAACTGTTCTTTGCGTCGAGGACGATCGCCAGCCACTTGTACACGTTGGGGTTCGAATCTTCGGGATTGAGGTGGTTAAGCATGTCGAAAGCTTCGACGATCATTTCCATGCGAGTTTGCATCGGGAAGATCTCATCTTTCGACAGCTTGTACAGAGAGCGCGCAATACGCCACTGCACGTCCGTGTTGCCACTGTACTTGAGCCGATTGAGCAACTCATATACCTCCAGATAGCGCCCTTTGCCAAAGAGCTCGTCTGCAAGGTCAATCAGCTCTGTGGTGGACTTGGTCGTCCAGTATTTTTGTTTCTGATAGTAGGGCGAGTCGAAGACGTCGCTGGCTTGTAGCTCTAGGCCAGCTTGGAAGCGTTCACATGCATCAGGCGCCTTACTAGGATAAATGGGATGTTCTGTGAAGGCGAACAGCATCGGGAAGATCTGAACCGTTCGGGTGGCGAATTTGCGTAGTGATAGAACTTGCATATTGATAAGTGGGTGCCCTCGGGGCGCCCTACATCTTGCAGCAAAAGTCGCTTGCTGGGCGAGAGCCGTTGCGCAATGCGCAACTAGTTTTTGTAGTCCGATGCGAAGTATAGACGAAATGTTGACTATTTTCTTACCCCAGCCCAAAAAGTTTACTTCACTTTCAGATTTTTATGAACATGCTTCTCCCCAGATGTGCCACAATAGTGATAATGAATTGTATGCATGAATTGGATGTATATATTATTACCCGGGATACCTTTATCCATGGCAATCGTGGATATCTTGTATGCACGCGGCATTCAGGTTTCCGGATTGTTTTCTAAACACGTTATTCATTAGACGCATTGTCATTGGCGATACGGTGTAATCAGCAATTGTTTTTATAAATACATAGCATTCTATAAAACCAACTAAGTTCCTATTGGAATGTGTTATACCAGCGTTTCCCAAAGCAGGATAATTTTACTGGGACGCGAGAAAAATTGTAAAAGCACATGCATATATGTATGTGTATGTGCATGAAAGGAACAAACAAATAACTTCATATAGTGGGTCGCGAAATTTTTAAAATTTCGTACCGGACCGCGGACCAAAAAGTTTGGGAAACGCTGTGCTATGCCATTACAATTATTAGTGTTCGATAATTAAAAATGAATCATTCAGCACCCACCGTTTGATAATTATATTATCTCTAGTTAATTATCGTCAATTTAACTAAATTTATATTTATTTCGATTGTGTATGTACATAGGTACATACATATATGCTATGTCTCGTGTTTCTCTAGTATGTAATGCGGAAAATAATTCAACGTGCAAGTTTTTATTGCGCGCGCGCGCGTTTCGTTGTAGAATTTGAAGGACCGATAATAGGTAGTGGCCTAGTGAGCTCACTCAATTCGCTATTTTTCGATTCCGCTAATAACAACTGAGATACTCATTGAGATACATATTATGTACTTCTACATCTTGGCTTAGGCTTCGCGGCCTGTACACAGTACAATCGCGATTGCATGGCAGCGCATATGTACATATATCGTACGTGACGATGCCCTATGCGTCGCATTCACACGCTGACGGCGGCGCACACCGTCATGTAGCATTTGGTTGCGATTTTGGTTTAGTTGACATCGGCGCTTCGGCGAAATCGTTCAGCAGTGGTTGATCTACGGGACTAGTTTGCATTCGCCACTCTTCCATCAGCCGTCTTCTCGGCTAGTGGCATACGGAGGAGTAATAGCGCTAAACAGTCTTCGTCATCAGGTTAGCGTAAAAATTCTCTCAGCTATTTAGTGTTTTTAAATTTTCCACAATTGAATCTTTATTTGCTCGGGCAAAATCAATATATTCTTTCACGTTTGCGGCCGGTACAATACGCCTCACCCTTCCATCTTATATAAAATTTATTCTACATTTCAAACTACGAAAGAGTTCAATTTGTAAGTTGGCGAGTATAATGAGCTACATGTGTAACAACAATAACCATATGCGCTTTCATCAATCAATAAATAGCTCGCTAATCACGCTTTGTTATTGTAATTAACCGAAGATAAAATGTAAATGTGCGAGGCGTCCCTGCAACTAGTATAGTATATCGCGAAATGAATCTTATTGTAAGAAACAATTTTCCTGAATTCTAAACATGCGTTTTTTGTTTGTTTACAGTGCCCAGTAAAATGTCAATTGCCAGCGTTCATCCGGTTGAGATACATTCTAGCCACAGGTAATTAGTGATAATATTAAAATTGCTGCCAGTATGAACGCAATAATTCAACTACTCCTTAAATCTTAATACATACTCTAAAGAGGTATTAAATAATGTTTAACACGATAGCATATGATCCACTTAAAACTGTCAAACCGCTCGTCACGCCCGGCTACAAAAATTTGGAAATTATAAAGACTTATAAAGACGTTTATTATTGTTAGAATTTTGCAGTCGACTTCCTAAATATAGTTAGAAAGTGATGGAAACTTATTTAAACCTGTGGAACGTAGTCTGACTATTTCGGCTTGCCTGTATGTGAGGCTAAGTGGTATGATTTAGGATTATTGTGATTGTTATTGGCTTTCATGCATTTTCACGTTAAGTTGTATTCCTCACTTTTCAGTTCGCTGACACTGAGCCACAGCTTGGACGATGTAACAAGTTGGAGTTCATCCGTAGAGCAGGTGATGTCCATAGAACAGATACGCTATCAACTCACGAGTTGTTTCACATGCGGCGTCTCGTGGATTGACAGTCACGTGTCCTTGGACTGCTCTGAGTGTGGCGGCTACTCAATGGAACGTCCGTGTCCGGAATGTGAGGGGACGTGCGGCGCAATATGGAAACGTGATTTAACCATGGTGCGCTGTTAAATGATCTATAATTTATTACTATAATTAAATGTTTTGCTTTCAGTCACACTCTGCTGGCAAAGCCCGCTGGGTAGGTCAGTGCTCGATTTTTAATGAGGATAATGAGCCAGATCCAGATGACGATGTTAGAGAACAAGAAGACTGCATTGAGGCTGCTACTACTATAGGTGAAGCTACGCAGGAGCTATGCCAAGAACTCGAAAAGCTCGGCGCCTTTAAATCGTGATGCTCCAGCATGTAGATGAGTCGTGTACGAACGAATAGGATTTTTTTTCGTGCAAGGAAGATGCGTGGGCGCAAGTGATTTATTATGGCAGATTAATTTGGAGCAACAAGAAACAACCAACGTAATCTGAAATCATTTTAAATAATTATATTAAAAATTTATTTATGCATATTTAAGTGATATTTTGATTGTAATCTATTGAAATTTTATACATTCTGGTTTCTCAAAATCAAACATGTTTAAAAATTGTTGAAATTAATAGTGTATTGAATTTACTGTTCGTTTACTATTCGTACCAATGCAGGATATAAATTTTGTTAACTAAATTTAATTTAGCACACGAATTTGGCGGCGCTCATAGCGCTCGTTCGTAATTGTGGGTGCATGCACAGCTGATACCTGTTTTTGCTTTTTGTTTTCCGGCTGCCAAACGGCAAAATAAACAGTGTCCTTAAATGTGCGTTATTTATCGGTCCAACTTGTTCCGCACTTTTACCAAATTGAATATATGTTCTTTGAGAATGTTTATGTTGAGGAAAGAGCGTTGTGTTATAATCTGAAGAAGTGTGACAGAAGACCGCTAACATGTATATTGTCAACGGAATTGTGTTTATTTCTTTAATTTTAACTGGGGTTTATTTATTGGGAGTTATATCATTTCTCAGCGATTACGAGAGCGGAAAATGTGAGATGACTTACATGTTTGAGTACCCTCAATTTGTAGTAAGTTCTAAAATATTATGACACATGTATATATAATATATGTATAAATATATACATGTAAGATTGAACTCTATGTACTCAGAAACTATGTTTAGAGCTAAAAATAGGGATTTTGCTATAATGTATCTAAATTTGAATTGATTCTTCGTGTTTTCAGCGGATTTCAAATGATGCGGATTTGAAGTATCGTAAATATGGGCTATATGCGTATAGTGAAGGCCGACTCACCGAAAAGACTCGCAGTATGATTTTTGATGGCATCCCTGTATTATTCATCCCTGGAAGCGGCGGATCCCATAAACAATGCCGGTCTTTTGCCTCGATCGCATTGAGAAAGTCCTTAAATTCTCGTGTTCGCTTCCATTTTGACTACTTCACCGTTGATCTTAATAATGAATTGAGTGGATTGAATGGCGCCCTTCTTGAAGGGCAATTAGACTATGTTAAATCATCAATGCAAACCATTCTTGAATTGTATAAAACTCAGCGAGATCCTCAGCGAAGCGTAATATTAATTGGACATTCAATGGTAGGTAAAATGTCCGCAACTGACAAATTGTCCGCAAATGTTAATTTGACTTTTAGGGTGGTGTAATTGCTAAGGCCATAATTTCTTCGCTGCCACCCGGTAGTTTTCTTGTGCCTATAGTTATTACACTTTCATCGCCCCTGACTCGGCCAGTTGTAGCCCTTGACTACTACTTTACGAAATTTTATGCGAAACTGAATCATTCTCATCCCAAGAATACCACGCTAATCAGTCTTGGTGGCGGCTTCAATGATTTTATGGTACCACCGCATCTTACAAATGATGGGGATGTACATGCGGTCGTCACACAAGTGCCGAAGAGTTGGATATCTACTGATCACTTATCAATTGTGTGGTGTAAGCAGCTCATTCTGGCTATAAACCGAGCGCTCTTTGAATGTGTCGATTCTCGAACCAAGAAGCTAATTGAAAACCCTAAATACATTACTTCTGTGTTTTCCACTCATCTCATTCAGCACTCGGGCATGACGTCGAATGAACAAAATCATCGTTACAGTAAAGAAGTTGACCTAGCATCCAAAGGCGATTGGCATAGCACTATGTACAGGCAGTATAGTGTTCGACTGCCGAAGGGCACACCAGGAGTGCGATGGTACATGGTTCCGCTGATATTGCAACCGCAATACGAGCATTTTACTCTGGTCGCTCTGAATATGAAGTATGAGAAGGATTGGGTGTACGTATGTTCTGCTATAAACATTCGCAATAATCAGCGATTTTGGTAAGCATTGGTAGAAATAATCGTAAAATTACCTAATTATTTAAACATTTGTGGTAGCCAAACAGGTTATCCTCTAACTCATCTGTCTGAAATATCACCATCTCTACGATATAAACGACGAACTTTGCGTGTGAACTTGCACGATCTCAAGATGAACTTTACCACTGCAACACACGTCGCTTTTAAGGTGATGCCTTCCGACGACTACGTCGCTTTTCATATAGATGTGTCTAGTCCGCGAGTGGTTGTCTACGATTACGGTGTTTCCTGGCTGTGGCAGAAGCCCACCACGCTCATCAAACAGACTGATGAGAAGGCCATCACTTACAAAATTGAGTTACCTCAATTTAATCAAGTTATACAGTCTTATACAATATATTTAAACAGCCAGTGTTCGGCACAAGGCCATCATGCTACAGCATCATTGAGGGTGCCGTGGAATCATCACGATTTACATATGTTTTACACGTAAGTATACACAAATGGTAATGTCTTGATTTTTTCAAATGTGGTTTTAACTTTTTAATTTAGGGATGTTCAACAACAGCCGATGGTTTTTAAACTGTATAAAGCTCGCCCAGTTGGTTCACAGGACTGCGCATACATTCAACTCACACTTGATCCAACGTGTCGATACCACGTAGCTATTTCCGGCAGCTATGATATAGCCATGATGGTACGGCATTATTCTCCCATGCTGGTTGCAAACTTAGCTTCGGTGGTTCTTATGACTCTCCGAGCACAACTACTACATATTAATGAACACCAACGCTGCTCATTTTTCTTTACTGGTCTTCAAGAAGGAGCTAAACCGTACTACGTCATTACTTTAGTGAAATTGCTTGAGAAATTTCTCAAATTAGAATTTTGGTTCATACCTGCCCCAGATAGTCGTACAATCGTAGGAGAAAATATGGAATTTTTGCTCTTACCACTGTTGTTGCATGGTGTTAGCGTTGGCATACTCTGGTTAACTTCGTTAGTCCTTTCTATCGGCTTGATGTTTTTTGAGTCAACTTTTCACAAACTGGGCTACAAATTTTTTATGAAAACGTTTGCTGGACGTTCTGGCTGGACTGACCATCTTCTAAAGGCATTCGATAAAGTGCCTGGCGTGGTCGCCTGCGTGTTGATCACAATGAGTTATACTACTTGCGGAGGACTGGCACTTGTTTTAGCCACATTTTTTTACTTTTTGAAACTAACGCAAATGGCACAAGCTTTAATCGAAAACATTGTGAAACAATTTGCTAAGACTCTAGTCAATATATTAAAGGATACTTTATGGGACAAGATTAAGTACATTTGGTGCAGCCGGAACTCGCAATCTACTTCTACGGTTACAATGGTCAACAGTGTTGAGGAAAAGACAGAATCCTCGGACTCGCAATCCGTTGAACCAGATAATAAGATACTGATGGAGAACAATACAGATATATTTAGGGATGAAGAATTGCAAGAAGACAATTTAGGTGACGACCCTACCGAGGAAATGAATACAGAATTTCAGGATTTTACCGAGGATAACGATTATGAAAAGCCAATGCTCTTCAGGGTAAAGCGTCCTTTAGACACGGAAGAAACTACTGTAGATGGGAAACAATTGATGGAAATGCTGATTCCGGAACGAATCAAGTACGAGAAAAAAAAGCATACGAATTCTCTCTTCAAAATGTTTGAATTTTCCTGGATCAAGGAAGCGATTGAAAACAACGAAATATTTTTTCATTTTACAATGTTTATGTTCTACTTGTTTGTAGCTGTGCTAAATATTCCTTCTGTATTGACTTGGGGCAGAAACTATAGGTAGGTTTCTTTCTCTTTGATTTTAAAAATTTATTGAGAATTTGCAGAAATATTGTTTCTAGGTACGAAAGGAGCTTGGACCCAGATCCAGTTTTCATACCGGCATTGATTCTCACTTCCTGTGCGTTACCGCTATGGCAGTTAGAGTTCCCGGTTATAAATTGTTTCTATTTTAAAGAACTCTCCGTATGCATCTATGCAGCAGGACTACTTGTTTTAATTTACGGAACTGTTTCAATTTATCGAATTTCTTATATACTTTCTGCAGTCGTCGCTCTTATTACAATACACCAATTAATTGCTCCTCGTAAAGCATTGGATGTTCCATATGAAGATGCTGATGACGATACTGACGGTGATAATATAACAGAATCATACCACGATTGCATAAAATCAAAGATGGAATAAAAACAAACTTATATTTACAAAAAATGTATGTTTATGAGATAACAAATCTACATTTCTGGATGATTGAGTTATATATGTCGGATTCGCAGGGCAAATAAACAACAGTTCAAGCAAAAATAGTCTTTAACAATACAATACCCCAAGACAAGTTGTAACTGATGATCCAGCCCGGCACCCCGCTGGGATCGAGCTGCTCTCCATAACTCAGTCTCGCATCTCCTGGCCGTGCAGTTCCGTCGCATGGAATGTTTCTATAAATCCTAAGTGCCCAAATCTCGCTAAGCCAGAGCGTCGCGACGCACACAACTTGCTGAGACGCCTTGAGTGTGCAGCGTCGACATGACCATGATCAGCCATGAACATACATTAGTTTTCTTGGAAAGTTTTATCTACTCGTCCGTCCGTTGTATCGTCAATCACTAATAACTCAATTTCAAGTTATCCTTAAATCTACGAATCTAATCAAATTTATCCGTCAATTCGACCTCCATAGTATCGTATGTGTTAATAAATGCATTACGATCTAATACAAGCACCAAGAAGCTCGAGCCATTTTTCAAAATTGATATTTGTCATAAATAAATGCGTATTTAAAAGTTATACAAAATAGTATTCAAACAAATTTTTATACATAGTACCATAATAGTTTTAAAAAATATATAGCTTTTCACTTACCGGCCGTTCGGACGTTGACACCGTGGTCGCCAGTACCATTTGTGGCCAAAATACAAACTCTTTAGCTTTCCAGAGTGTTTTTTCTACTCCTAGATGAGGATAATGTAAATTGAATAGTATTTCCTTGCGTAATCTATTAGGTATAATTATTTGTTGTCCTTTGTATAGGGTTCCCGGACATTTGCCCACAAGACGATCGCTCACACGAATGCTGCTCACAGAAAACTGGCCACAGTTTTCTGAGCAGTTGTCCGTGTGCGCACACGGACAACTGCTCACATTGCCGATTGCGCGCACGGCCAATTGCTCACAATTTATTTTTTTACATTTATTAAAAAACAATGAATATTAATTATTAATCTAACCCGACCTACCCAACCTTAACCTAACCTAACCTAACCTAACCAACCCTAATGTTGAACTATGGACTTCAACAGCGTATCTTTGTTCAAGTAATATTGTTAGGATAGCATGATTAGAAAAAGTACATATATATATGTTTTGATTAGAAATGTAAACATTGGAAAAGAACAATGTCGGCTGAACTGTATTCACTAGAAGATAAGGGGAACTTATAAAAGTTAATTATGATAGAATAAAGTTACTATCGAAAGTAACGCGAGTGAATTCGCTGCTCCTACTCCACTGCATCATCAGTGTTTTCTTATCAAGTACGCACCCTGCGCACAGCAGGGCATAGCCGTACATTTTGGTCCTTCGAGCCGGATCTGTGATACTGTTAAGACTTGGGGATCGAGTACCGAGTTTGGCAGTCCGTAAATCGTCACAGCAATAAACAACTAAACCAACAGCCTCATCAATAGAGAGCCATATCCAGACGGATTTACGACCCGTTGTCTGCACGACATCAGCTTTGACTATCATCTCGGCTTAAAGGTGAGTCGGCATGGAAGAATTAAACAGTCTTGCTCGTCAACAAGAGCAGCATGGCAAAGACATTGCCGAAATCATAAACGAGGTAAAGACAAGTGCTCGCACGCGCAACCAGATCAGTGCATTAAAAGCAAAATTAAATGAAGTGTGGATCAAACTGCTAACCAACAACGCGACAATCCAAGGATTGAATGCACCAGAACATGCATACATCAAGCAAAGTTACTTTAACAAACTAAAGGCCAAATATGACGAGGCTCTTAAACTCCTGAACAGCACTAACGTCGCCGTAGATACGGACCCCGACCCTCAACCGGCCAAAACAGTAAACCAAGAGCCAGCCCTCAACAATAATATACGACTATTTGAAGTAAGAGCGGAAGGTCTACAACAATCCATAGACGCCGCAAAAATCGCTTTGAGTGCACCAACTACTAATGTGCAACATTGGAAAGCACGGCTAACCCGTTACTGGGATCCGCTGGAAGAATTGCATTTTCAAATAATGGCAGATACAACCGCCTCAAAACATTATCAACCTCAAGCCTATCAATATATGCGTGACGAATATTATGCAATCATTGATGAGCTCGACTCCAAGCATGAATCCGTGGATACTCAAACAACAAAGCGTTCCAGTATCAAATTGCCAAGGGTCGCCGTACCTATTTTCGAAGGAGGATTTGCGAACTGGGCTGAGTTTGAAGACATTTTCTCAAAAGTTATTCATGAGAACCGTGAATTGTCAAATGTAGAAAAGTTACAATTATTGAAGCAACACACGAAGGGTGAGGCCTCCAAACTGCTCCAACATCTCTCACTGATTGGAGAAAATTATCATAGCGCTTGGACTTTACTCCAAGACAGATACAACAACAAGCGATTAATCTTATCACAGTTAATCGACAAAATTTTGGATCAACGCAGTTGCAGCATGGAATCGGCATCGCAGCTACGCCAACTCCACGACACCACAAACGAGTGTCTACTAGCCATCAAAAACTGGGCTTCACGGCTGACATATGGGGTGCAGCAATTATCTCGCGAATCCTGGCGAGGAAATGGGACAAGGAAACCAATCGAGTATATGAGCAAAGTCTGGATGATCCACAATCAATTCAAAGTCTTGATAAGGTATTGGCATTCCTGGAGAAACGTTTTCAGTCCCTAGAAGGCATCGCTACAACAACTAACAACACGTTCGTTGAGCGATCAAATCAAGCTGCGACGCAGCAGATCCAAGAACAGGCTTCCAATAACCTATGTATAGTATGCAATGGAGCACATCCATTGCTCCGCTGCTCAAAATTTCGAAGTATGGACGGCAAACAACGAATTGACATAGTTAAGAAAAACAATAAATGCATCAACTGTCTTACTCATTCAGCATCAATAATGTGTACCAATCCGAGGCGATGTCACATTTGCAACAGATTCCACAACACGTTGTTGCATATCAACAAATCATACCAACATAACTCATACCAATATAATAAACCAACCACGTTTGGAAAAAATCAATACAGGGCACAAGCGCATACAGTAGAAGAATCAACATCAGCCTATCAAAAGGAAGAAAGACTCTTGCCCACAGCCAGGGTACACATCAGAACTAATAACGGTTCAAACTATCTTGTAAGATGTCTGCTTGACCAGGGTTCACAGACATCCTTTATAACCGAAGAGGCAGTGCAGCTTTTAGGGCTGCCCAAACAGCAATGTCACGCCGAAATCAGTGGATTGGGTGACGGAACACCAAAAATATCTAAATCAAAAATAACGGCAATTATACAATCAAGATTTAGTAGTAACTTCCAGCTGAGAACTGACATGATTGTCATGCCAAAATTAACTGGAATGTTACCAAGCGAGCCACCGATCCAAACGTGTGTCGAAGAATGGAAGAATCAACTGCTGGCCGACCCAACGTTTGCCGTGCCGGGCAAAATTGATATAATTCTTGGAGCTCAAGAATACAGCCAAGTACTAAAACAAGGGCTAGAGAAAATCAATGGGTACATCGGACAGGAAACAGAGTTCGGTACTATTATTTCTGGAGGCAGAAAGGCATCGATGAATGTCCAAATTTACATGGTAGCTGGGGCGCAGGATATAAGCAACATATCAAAGTTTTGGGAATTGGAAGAAATAGAAGAGAAAAGGCCTCGAATGACAAGCGCAGAGGAGAGCTGCGAGCAAATATACGCAAACACAACAAAAAGAGAGTCAGATGGCAGATATACCGTCAGCCTGCCGTTCAAAGAGTACACTCCAGTATTGGGGTCGTCAAAGGAAAGAGCAACAGCAAGATATATTCAACTAGAACAACGATTAAAAAGAGACAACAAAATGAAAGAACTATATCATTCTTTTATTAAAGAACAAGCTAAAATACCCGGCTTCGCACGGTTACCTGACCATAGATATTT
>NBZA01008618.1:0-134094 GCA_003054995.1 Aleochara bilineata | reverse complement strand
GCTCTATAGTCGGATTGCTAGGTAGACGGCTGCTCAGTCGTTGCGTTGTTCAGTTAACGTCGCTCAGTCGTCGTCGCCGAATCGACGGCTGCTCAATCGTGACGGTACCAATTAAAACAGGATTTAAATTTAATGCCAGAATTGCAAATTTCAACGCACATCTGTAAAACTTTGCTTCGGCGATTGACGTTTCTGACTACTTGTCGTGACATGACGTGACGTTTCTATATACTTTGCATAAATTTCCAGAAGGTTTTGTTCTGTTCTCTTCTTGTTTTGCTAATTTCCAGCTGAAATAATCAACATAACATACTTTGCAAGATCAAGAGTGGATTGTTGGTTGCATAAGTAAAAGACGCATTTATGTAACGCATAGGAGGGCGCTCCTCGTAAGGATTCAGTAAATATGCACTAGCAGAGCCTGCAGAGCAGAGGTTGGTTGGTTGTTTTCTGCATTGTTATTCCTGGTTAGTCGGTGATTATGCAACGTAATACGGCGGCTCAAACTCAATCCCAGAAGACGCACGTGCGCTCCTTTGACGAGCTTCCTCTGAATAATTGAATGACGCACATAACATAACATAACATAAAGCGATAATTAGTAAACAATCAGGCACGAAATCCATTGCAGTTAAATATATTATTTGTGGAGTTGAGAGATTTCTAAGGATAAGGAGATTCTCTTGAGCTATGGCACAGTCACGTGTGATGTTATGTTGCGCATGGTCGTACAGTACTAGTACTCTTGGTACAGATGTAGCACATCCATATTCGCTGAATCGCGTGTAGTACATACGCGCAAATCCGCATGTGCGGAGCATGTGCAGCAAGTTGTTTGCTTGTTTGTTTATGCATTTAAAGCTTCTGCAAGATGTTGTTGGCTGTGTGCGTCGCGCCATCGCAGATGAACGGAAATACTGTAGCAGAGAGCAGAGCAATCGCAAGCGGAGATTAATTTCACGAATGATAGTGTACGTAATACATATAAAAGTTGTTCAATTTCAATCTGTCTTGCTTGCAGTTGAACTGAACTTGCTTGGTCTCGGTTCGGTCATCCTATCGCAAGCGCAAGCGAAGCGCGACGAATGTCCGTGTCGATGATCCATATAAAATTTATGTGGACCGGCCGTGGTCTCAACGGAGCCACAGCAGCAGCAGCAGCAGCAGTACGACTGCAAAACAAGAAGAAGAAGAAGAAGAAGCAAACGTAAATGCAACAAAGTTGAACTGCACTTTTCGTTCGTTTGTGTAGACAAAGATGATGTGCGAGTCGCAAGATGAAAAACGTTTTCGGTGCAGGAAGATGCAGTGCTGCTGGTTCTTAGCGCCAAAGAAGATGAAGAAGAAGAAGAAGAAGAGGTGAGTTCATGCCTTGCCATGATTTTCGCAATGCAGCGCGTCATACTGTGAGATGGATGCCTGCTACTCTTGCTGGTTTCATTGCTCCTGCTGCATGATCTTGATACGCTGCGTCTAAATTGCACGCACTGCAGCGCCATATGTCGTTCGCCTGCTTTTTCTGCTTTGGCTGCGCGTCAAAATCCCAGATATAAATCACAAAGCCAAAGAAAGCCTTTTGCAATCGAATCGCAAATGATGGTGTACAATAAGTATAGTTTTTTTCATTTTCTGCGCATGCGCAGAGCAACAAAAATGACATTGACTTAGGTCATGGAATTGGAATTGAGGGCTTGCGCAAGCTCAAGCTCAAGCTGAAGCTGAAGCGCGCAACGAACCATTTATTAACCCGTCAGACGCGGTGTGCGTTCCTCGTCGATTTCGTCGCCGCCGTTTCTGTTGCTGGCGATTTCAGGTCAACGACATGCGGATCCAAGGCCCAGGCCCAGGTCCAGGCCCAGGCCACTTAATACTCACCCATACACGCTAATCAACGCGATGCGATGCGCAGTACATTGTGTGTGTCTATAATCAGACCGGACCGGATCGGACAAATTCGCCGCAAGAGCAATGCAAGTACATACAAGGCAAGCGCAAGCGTAAGCGCAAGTTAAGAGGGAATGCATACAATGAAGCTTAAGTCATGCGTGCATATTTCGGTTTCCTGTTGGTGGCCCACAACGACGGAGCTTGTGCTTGCGCTTGCTATTTTTAATCGACTTTGATGTCGATGTCGGGCGTCCGTCCGTTAGTGTAGGTCAGTGCCAGCGTGGCAAACAGTCAGTGGCGAGTTGAATGAATGCCAATGTTACTCGACTTAAGTCATTGCCGTGCTATATACAAACGCAAGTCGCCCTGAAGTGCACTGCACGTATCCTTCTCTTCCGTCGTTATCCTTCTTACTCTTGCGCCTTGTGGCTGTGCATTCTTCAGTTATTGCTTTCGCCGAAATTCCCGTCAGGCCAAGCGAAACCAGTCTCAGAGTCACCTTGAGTGCATGTCTGATCCTTGACCTGCGTCAACCCGAAATTTATTAAAGTCTGTATGTATCAAACCATTCATTCCACAGTCAGACGTTTACGTTTACGTTACGTGCAAAAACATCGTTTTTTAGCGATGGTTTATTTTATTGACGCTTTATACTTATTGAAAATCCAGTTTATTCTTAATTGATTTTCCTGAAATTATATAATATTAAATTTTACGAGGCGACTTCCAAGGAATGAGAGTCTGCTGTGCGTCTTTAAGTCGCGTCTTAAGTCGCGTCGTAAGCCTACTTAAGGATGGGATGGGATGGGATGGGATTGGATTGGAATGGATTTTATTTCTTTTTAGACCAGTTTGTTTCGCTGCTGCCGTCCGGCCGTCCGGTCGCGACTTATCAAAAAGTACGAAATCATCGAAACGAAACGAAACCCGTTTTTGATTGTGAGCCGGTTGCAGATGCAGTTTGAGCGGAGCTGGCGTGGCGCGCCGCTGCTTAGTTGAATCGTCAAAGCGACTTTATCTTTATATGCTTTAGCACTTCTTCCAACTTCGCCGCGATATATCATCCGCGATGCCTGCTGCGCTGCGCTGCTTCTACTTCTACTTCTGCAGCTCAAGCAGGAGCGAAGCGCTCGCCGTGCGTCGTTCAGTAATTAAATCAAGAACAAAAAGACACGTACATACATACTACGTTCAAACTCTAAACTGGTTTATTACTAACATTATACTCTATATTCTCTTCTCAATAAACGTCTAACTAAGAATCGGATATTTTAACTTTTAGCTTAAATTTTCAGTCGTTGAACGACAAACGCCAAGGAGAAAAGAATACCAAATTTGTCATTTCATCAAGAAAGACTACGTACGTTCTTTTCATTCCTTTTGGAGCAATGCTTTTTGTGAGACGAACCCAAACGAAACAACGTGAAACGAAGACTTGACTTCTGTCAGACTTGCCAAAGCCAAAGCCAAAGCCTGCGTTCGTGCGTCCTGGGTGCATAAAAGGCACTCGCCGGCGGCAAAGAGGTTAAAACGAAAACGATGCATGAGCAGGTGTTGTGTTGTGCCATGTGCTCTTCCATAGTATAGCATAGCATAGCATACAATAATGTGTTTTGTGAAATTATTATACTATAGCTTGCACTTCTTGCTGAATTTTTACACATATGATGTATAGTGTTTGAGGTAAAATCCTAGGAGAATTTGCAAATATATTGTGATTTTATAGGAAATCAGAAGGGACTTGGAGTTAGCACTCACTCGGAAAACCAGTAGACGTAGAAGAGCGATTTTATGGATTCGCTGACATTCGGATGGGACGTTTATGGCCATGTGCTGTGCGCTGGCCGCTTCGGTACAAATTGCGTGGTGGCGGAATGAGCATGCAAATGTTGAAACTGCGCGCATAAAACACCCAGACGACGAGGATTATGATGATGATGATGATGACCGGCGTCGTCTTCATCTTCCTTCTACATCTTCTTCTTCTTTGTCGTCGGCAATCACATTCAAATCAAATTTTCCTGCTTTTTCTTCTTAGAGATTGGTAAGTAATTAAACAATTGATATGTAAAGGTAGTACCTAATTAGTCAGCACTTACACTAATCTCATCTTCGTAGGGTATCATCATCATCAAAGGTGCATATTATGGTCGGCTTTGTTCCGCCACCGGTTTCCACACAAGTGCACGACAGTGCAGCGCAGCGCAGTGATTGTTTGTTTATTTTCGTTGGATAGTAGGTCTCCATATACTGAAACAAACAGAGGTAAAGTGGTAAACGAAGAATGAATGTCTCTTCATACACAAGCGCAAGCACAAGCGAAACTTAACCTGACACATTACGACTTCATAATCATTCTCGAAATGGCCGGCACTAGCAACATAACATAATATAACATAAATTTGTAATTAACATGTTCGCACTCGCTGAGTTATTACCACTCATTATTTATCTCCTCATCTTGATTTTCATCTTACGCGTCTTTATAACTTGACATTGCAGACTGGAACATTTGAAAATTTTCAATTATTGTTCGCTTCGCTTTGCGCATCGGCATTGAAGAAGATTATCGATGTTATTTGTGCACGTATGGACTGTCACAAATGGGCGCAGTTCTTTTGTCTTCCTTGCAGCTCATGTTAATCCGTAATTATTCTCCCGCTCATCCCTGTCCTTGTGCCTGCAATGCAATGCAATGAAATTGCATGGCATGGAGACAATCAACAATCACCGCTGAGGGCGCCACATATGTACATAGATGTCGCATTCTTCTGATCCTTCCGCGTCCTCCCTGATTATCCTCCGCATTTATATAAGCTACGTAGGTAATTAAAGTCACTCGTAAGCCAAGCCAAGGCAAGGCAAGTCAATGTTCGTGATGTAATTTTAATTAAACATTAGCCGCTGACTCATTAATCAATGTTTTTCAGCCTGGTTTACAGTTTGACCTTTGTCCAACGGACAGCAGCAACTTTTCTGCATTTGGACAAGTGAAAAGAGGAAAAAACGTCTTGACAAGTTGAGTTTTGGTAAAGATGCAATTTGCACGTGTGAGTTCTCGATAAAAATATTCCGTTAGGAGGTTAAATCGCACCGTTTTGGCTCGTCTTGGCTTGGCTTGGCTTGGTTTGGCTGGGAGTCGAGTAGCATAGTCGGTGGCCTCTTTTTTCTTGTCGCTGTCGCTGCCTGGAGCGGTGGCAGTGGCGGTGGCGAAGGTCCCAGCTGCGATTTCGTGCGGGGCAATGCGTTCTTCTTTGACTCACGCAGACTCGGTAGCACTCTTGCCTTCTTTTCGTTTCGTACGGTTACTGACCTTCCGTACTACACACTGTGTAAAGCCACGCATCCACATCCTTACGCTTCAATGTCGAAAACAAAACAGAACAAAACAACGTTTCAAGTGATTCTTTTTGCTTCTTCTTGTTACTCGTTTTCTTGTTTTGGGTTTAGTTCAAGAGCCAACAGCCAAGAACCAAGCGGTTCGTAGTTTGCAATTTGCCATTTTGTCGAAATGGCAACGGCGATCAAGTCAACAAGAATGGACAATAAAAGTAACGGCCCGTCAATATAAATCAAGCTGGAATGAACGAGCGAATCAATCTCAATGCTTCTTCTAGAAGCTCAGATTCTTATACCTTCAACTAACATAACCTACAATTCCGAACATCGGCAACTTTTCGTTTGGCAATGCCTCATCATCATTTGTTCGTCTAATAAGACGTTTTTAAGTGAATGCTTGCTGATTTTGTCTTGTCTTGTCTTGGTTTTTAATCAAGCCGCCTGCGCGCGCTTACCATAAACTGCGCCGAATGGAAAATACCCGCCGCCGAAGTAATAACATTAGATATTAAATTGCGTTGTTAGTGGTAAAGGAAGCGGCAAAGTGCATCGCATCGCATCGCAGTGCGGTGTCCTGGTGGTGGGGCAGTGATGGTGAGGGTGGTGGTAGCAGTCAGTGGTGGCGGCGGCGGCGGCGGTAGTTAGGAAATGGTTTGCGAGGCGATAAAATTTGACAAGTGTTTGTTCTCAAGGCGCAAGGAGCAACTGTCCTATCAATCAACGGTCGTCGTGGCAACGGGCACGTGGCGCGCGTGCACGTGCAGCCTCCGAACTGCAGCAGCAGTGGCGGCAATGGCAACGGCAACGGCCGGGTTCTTAAACCAACGCCCAGTTTTTTTACGATAAGTGCGCCCACCGAAGAGAGAAAAATCAATAACTACATAAATTTCAGATATTAAAACACCCGACTCGGCCCGGGTGGACTCACTTACACCACGCCGGCAGCGGGGGCGGCAAGATGCCGTTCCACGTCCACGTCCACGATATAATAATCATAATCATAAACGTAAACGTAATCGTAATAATAACGCGTTTCCTTATCCTTGTTTTCTTCCTTTCTTCCCGCACATGTCACGTTGTCTCATCAAATGCACATTGCTGGCCTCTGATTGGTGGAGAAATTGGAGAAATAACAAAATCAAAGGAAGGATAATTAATTATCCTTGCTAGGTGTTTGCATTGCATTGTATTAGGGGCTTGATGGTTCTGTGTTTGGGCACCAGTGAGATGACGCACCCATTGTGTTTTTTCGGCGGGGAGACGCCGTCTTGCAGCCTGCAGCCTGCAGCAGGAGACGTAAACGTAAACGTAAACGCAGGAAGAGACGTTTTCAGTTCGGCTAGTATGAGCGCGCGCTGCACTCGAAATCGGGTCATGGTACATCGAAATCGGCTGGTTTGGTGTTGCCATCGCTGAATTGGTGGCCACTTCTTCACACTTTGCAGACACGCACCATTGCTGCACACCATCCATGACTGATACAAATTGCTCTCCACTGCGGTGCGCTACACGCTGCACTGTTCTACGCTTTCAAACAAACTGCAACTGCAACAAATTATCTTATTTCTGTGGTAGAAATTGTAAATGTGCTTAAAGAATTAAGTATTTCACTGTTTAACATTAATTAACATTGAATCCTTTGATAAAAGGCTCATGTAATCCGGCTTATGATGCGTGGTGCGCAAGAAAAGTCAGTTTTAATGTTGACAGAGCCACCTACACGTGGATAACTTAAGTTTTACAGGATCTGTCACGTTGAATTAATATTTAATATTAATTAAGTTTAATATTAATTAACATATATTGATAGATTGTAGAAAAATGACTAATTACAAAGCAGTTTATGTTTTTCTTGTAATTAGCTTGTGATTAATTAAGAGACACTAATATGTATGCGTTTTATTGCATGAAAAGTTTCTATAAAACAATGGACTCTTGAAAATGTTGAAGAGAAAGTGAACAATGGTGCTTAATCTTCAAAGGTTTATAGAAATACCTCAAGTCCATGAGAATCAATTGAAACTTGCGGTGACTGGCCAACAAATTCTAACAATCCTTCAATTTTGGCCGCAGGATAACCGGAAGTTGTCGAGTAAACTACGCGCTTTGATATTTCTACTCGTAGGGCACTTTGTGCCTTTTGGTTTTGTAGGGCACATAATAAAATACACTTGTAAGTATTAATTATTGTTATTCAATTGATTAATTAATTAATTTTTAGTGATTACTGATAATTTTCGATTTTCGGATATTGCCCTTGATGTGTCGTTCTTGGTCAGTTGTCTGGCAGGTTTCCAGTTTGCACCATCAGTCTATGGATACCAAAGGCGATGCAAAATTCTTGTAGAAAAGCTGGGAAACTTCCAAAAGTTTCCAAAACCACAGAATATCGAGCTGCACGATGCTGTGCTGAGTGCTCTTATGAAGTACACAGTTACAAGTGTCGCTGCTATTGCCCCTGTCATGTTCTTCATACTTATATTTGAAGATTGCCCGGAAACTGACCCAGATGTCGTTGATTTCTTCTGCGGCTTAGCGTTTCCGGCGTACTTTCCAGGGTGGCTGATGAGTGCGCATGGAAGAAAAGTGCATTTGTTGCTTCAAGTGCTCACTGCATGGCCTTTCGCCATTCTGGGTTTCAGCGTTCTGTGGTTTTACTTGCAAATGTCCGAAGTTTTAGTTTTGAATTTGAGAGAATTCACTAGAATGTTAGAGAAAGTGTCAACCTTTGAAGAGTGGACCATGAGACGAGTGTATTTAAAGCATATACTGAAGTATCATCAACATATCATTGAGTAAGGACTAATATTTGAGAAAATGTTTAAAAAGTTTGATTGGTTTTGTAGGTTATATGATGAATATGCTCTTATTACTAAAGGGACTTTTGTCATTTACGCAGTATGGATACCAATAATTCTAGGCATAATGGCGCATGGCCTTCTGGTTGAGTTTCAAATTGAATCTTTCGGGTTTTTCTTCTTGTGGACTGTTTCTTTGTTCATTGCGTGTTGGTTTGGGCAAAGATTAATGGGGTCTACCCGGTATATCAAACCTTGCATTTTCATCACTTGCACGTTAAAGAATAGTGAATTTAGAGCCTAAAAGTCTTTTTATTTTTTTTCTACGTGCTATTTTCGATGAAATATTCACGATTAAAGTTCAAAATTCAGATGGAAACGACGTCATCATCGAAATCCTACGAATAGCGCTCCAAAGTTGAGAGGGAAACAGTCACATTGCCGTTTTTGACATAAGCACTACAATTCGTAATGAATCGCTAAGGTGAAAATAATGCTTGGCAACATTGCAAGCAAAACGATACCGATTCGGACCGAACGCAAAGCCCGCGAAATTACACGTACACAACACAAATGTACAAATGACGAAATTTCCATCTCTCTATTTTGCCTCTATTACAAAAGTTATGGACTTAGAAAAAAAATGAAAAATGCAAATCTATGTTTTTAGGTACCCTCTACCCATTAATGAAATAAAATTTTTTTGTGGGTAGACCCCATTATTACAGTGAAATGTTACCGCAATATAACTGCTATTGCATATTAAAATGTCAGTTTCAGAGCGAACAAGTGGCAGATGCAGCTTGGAACTTGCTACCTTTGGATGGCGATTTGGAAACGACAAAAACCTTCTTGTTTTTAATCAGAAGAAGTCAGAAGTTTATGTTTATCCCAGCAGGTGACTTGACATACTGTGGCTTTCAATTGTTTTTGACAGTAGGTCAATCAACTTATTCGTATTTAACATTGCTGCAAAGCAGGAAAAATTAATAATAAATCTAATTAATCTTTGCGCATAAATTTGAATTAGACATTGTCGCGCAAGCGCCCTCACCTTCATTCGGCGGCCTGGTTCACTACCGCGTGAACATAACTTTGAGGTTACCTCAGATAAATTTTAGTTTGTGAACATTTATTTGCGAAAATGGCTGCGTTAAAAACTGAAATGAAAAGTGACGAGAATGCGGAAGAGACCCGTGAAGTCTGTGCCGAAGTGCCTGAAGCCGCCCCAGGAGTCGATGGGGAAGCCGCCAAGAAGAAAAAGAAGAAGAAGAAGAACAAATCCAAGCAGAATGCAAGTAAGTGTGCTAAATTTATCAGCATTACATGTGCTCCAACGCTTTTCTTGTTACGCGTAGATGCTGTCTCCGAAGGCGGCGAAGTTGTAACAAACGAGACTGCCGACTGCAAGGAGAATGTAAAAGCAAAAGAATCCGAAGTGCCAAGCAACGAAACCGAAGGCGAGAAAAAGAAGAAGAAGCGCAATAGGCGTAAAGGCGGCAAGCCGGGCCAAACCGATCCGCCGACGATTCCCATTGTGGAACTCTTCCCTGACGGGGTGTTTCCCATTGGAGAGATACAAGAATATGGTAAGGACACTGACGATAGAACCGCCAAGGACAGGTTCACCACTGAAGAGAAGAAAGCCTTGGATAGGATGCACAATGACATCTATAATGAAGTTAGATTGGCAGCTGAAGCCCACAGGCAGGTACTCATAGCTTATTCGTGGTTTAAATCTGCCATTTGTATATTTAATTGTGTCTTTTCTTGTTTTGCGTCCCAATAGACAAGGCAACATATTCAGCGGTGGGTGAAGCCAGGCATGAGCATGATTGAAATCTGCGAGGAGCTGGAGAACACTGCACGCAAATTGATTGCAGAGAATGGTCTGAAAGCAGGGTTGGCTTTCCCTACCGGGTGCTCAAGGAACCACTGCGCTGCGCATTACACTCCCAACGCGGGAGACAAAACCGTGCTGGAGTACGACGACGTGACCAAGATTGACTTTGGCACGCATATCAACGGACGCATCATTGATTGCGCATTCACGTTGACTTTCAATCCAAAGTACGATAAGTTGGTGGAGGCAGTCCGGGCCGCCACAAACACGGGTATCAAGGAAGCGGGCATAGACGTGCAGTTGTGCGAGGTGGGCGCTGCCATTCAGGAAGTAATGGAAAGCTACGAACTGGAGCTGGACGGTAAGACGTATCCGATCAAATCCATCAGGAATTTGAACGGGCATTCGATATCGCCGTACCACATTCATGCGGGCAAGACGGTGCCGATTGTCAAGGGCGGCGAAGCGACCCGAATGGAGGAGAACGAGTTCTACGCGATTGAAACCTTCGGCTCCACGGGACGCGGATACGTGCATGACGACATGGATTGCTCGCATTACATGAAGAACTTTGAGACGTCCTACGTCCCTCTGAGGTAAGTCAATATTGTAAGTCATGTATTTGTTTTGTTGTTTGGTAACATTGCGTGACGATATGCAGGTTGCAATCGTCAAAGGCACTGCTAAGCATCGTGAATAAGAACTTTTCGACTCTGGCGTTCTGCAAGCGTTGGCTTGACAGGGCCGGCGCTACGAAGTATCAGATGGCGCTCAAGGACCTTTGCGATAAAGGGGTTGTGGATGCGTATCCACCACTTTGCGATATCAAGGGTTGCTACACTGCGCAGTTCGAGCATACTATCATGTTGCGCCCTACGTGTAAGGAGGTTGTTTCAAGGGGTGATGACTATTAGGTCACAGATGTGGTCACAGTGATAGGTTGCGACCGACATTCTCGTCGAATTAAATTTTAATGTTTGATTTCAATTGATTTAAAATTTATTCCTAAATGGCTGTGATATTTTTTTACCTCATGCGGCCTTGCCCTTCTTTGGAGGTTAGGTGTTTCGTCTCTTATCTTCGCGTGCTTGCTTCCTGGCTGCTTTCATCGCCTGGAACTCTTCCTTCATCTTTGCTTTGGTGGCTGCAGATGCTTGCTTCTTAGTCTCCAATGCTTGGCGGTCCTTGTCGAGTCGGATCTGATGATCCGAATCGGACATCTCCAGCCAGAAATGTCTAGCCTTTTTCTTCTCCGGAGGCTCTTGGCCTGCCAAGTAATCCCACTTTCTACGCTTGCTCGACGCCAAAATGCAATAAAGCCCGGCAGTAACCACTTGCACGCCTAGCATTCCTATGAATACAATGAACCATTGTTCATGGGTGTTGTCCGGTACCACGGCCCCGATAACGTACGAGCAAATGAACCCGGAAACTGCGCCTATGCCGTTGACAATCGACATGACCAGGCCGCTGTGGTTGACGCTCACGTCGATGATGTTCACTTTCATTCCCGGGAAGAAAATGCCCTTGAAGTAGAGCCCAAAGGCGAAGCAAACCAATGCTGCAATGTGATTGCATTCACATAAGCCTGCGGCGACCAGGAACACCCCCGCAATGATATTCGACACGGCTGTGTACAGTTTGCGCAGCATGGTGACGTTCACGTTCTTCTTCTTGACCACATAGTCGGCCACGCGACCCCACATCACTGCCCCAACCCACATCAGCACGAAGATAAAGGCTATCAGACCATTGTTCTGAATGTTGAACCCGAGCACGTTTTTCAAGTACTTCGGAAGGTTGTTCGAGAGTGTGAAGATGATCAGATTGTGCCCTATTTGGGCCAGGATCAGACCATAAATGCACTTATCCGAGAAAATAGCCCCCCAGGGGATTTCCATGTGTTGTTTTTGGACCATCGTCTCGGCTAGAAAGTTCTTCTCGACGTCGGTTAAGAAACGGTCAGTGCGGGGGTCGGAGAAGACATAGAAGAAGAACAAGAGGACATAGAGCCCTCCAATAATCCCACCCCAGAGGTAGTAGCCCATGGCCCAGTGTTCGGTCAGTTTTATCAGCAAGCCTGTTGCCACGTTACCTACGACAATGCCCCAGGCGTTTGCGGAGAAAACTATGGCACCCACGGTGGCGCGTTCAGTCGCCGGGATCCATCGGGCGACGAGGGAGGACATTCCAGGGACGAGGACGCCCTGTCCGGCGCCGCATAGGGTTCTGGCGACGAAGATTGTCCACCAGGGGAAGTTTATTGCCATCACAGGAATCACCACTGTTGTGGCTGCGGAGATGATCATTCCACCCAGCAGGAAGTACCGCGCTCCGTATCGGTCGCAGAGGACGCCTCCGGGGATGTGAAATATCAAGTAGCCAATGTAAAACGAGGCGAGGTTTAACCCTTGGGTGAATTCATCCCATTCGACTAGCTTCGCCTTCTGGGTTCTCATTTCCGCAGATCCTTGGCCCTCGGGAGGTGGACACGTTGGGGGCTTTGTGGAGTTTTTGCCAATCATTTCTGTGATTGAAATGTTGAACACTACGCGATGGCAGTTGCCCACAATGATGCCCAGGAAGCACATGAATGCAATCATGAACCGCAGCTGGCCCATGCAACATGGGAACACGCATGATAAGGGGTTATACAACATTTTGCCAAGAGTTTAAGTAGGTAATTCTTCAGGCAAAACTTTGAATTTTTGGAGCGAAATTGTTACTTATCATGACACATTGTGACAATTTGACAAATAAGACGGAAAATGTCAGTACAGGCTGCAAGGAAACATGGATAGTGAGTTTAAATGTGGGTATTTCTCTTGCACATCGCCATGTTGCATTGCGCAGCTTCGATATCTCATCGTAGCCATGTGCTTCATGAGTGTGATTGTGACTTATTCCCAGCGCTGTGTCTTCCATCTTGCCATTGTGGAGATGGTGGGAAGCGAACATTTGCCACAAAATACAACATGCCCGCAGGACGAAGGCGTTGAATCTACAATTGCTGATATTGGCGGAGGAAAAGTGGATTGGACCGAAGAGCAGCAAGGATATCTCATCGCTTCGCTGTACATCGGTTATATCGTCTTTCAGATACCAGCAGGCATGCTTTGTGACAGATATGGCGCCAGGCATTTCTTCATCTGGGGGATTTTCATCTCGACATTGAGCACCCTGTTCATGCCGCTCTGTATCCAGAAGACTCACTACGGAGTGGTGATATTTCTGCGCATTATGTGTGGCATTGGCCAGAGCACTCAATACCCTGCTATGTCGTCTCTTCTTGGACACTGGATACCCGCCGGGGAGCGCGCTACAGTCGGCTCGCTTATATTCGCTTCGAATGTATGCGGAGTCATCTTTGGTAACGCCATTTCGGGGGTGATGATCAACCAAGCAAGGGACTGGACCTTCCCGTTCTACTTATGGTCAATTGTGGGCTTCATCTTCATAGCTTTTGCACTCTGCTACGTGTTCTCCAAGCCGCGGATGCATCCGCATCTCACCAGGATGGAGGGGACATACCTCAATGCACTTATCGAGGAGCACGAGCACTCTGACACTCCGTACGCGCAAATCCTACGGGACAAGGTGCTCTATGGCTTGATCATCGGTCAGATAGGACATGACTTCATCATGTTTACGATAACGAACAACGTGCCCAAGTACATGAGGAATGTTCTTGGGTATGACATTCAAACGAACGGCTTCATCTCGATTATATTCCTATGTCAGATGTTCTCCGGCCTGCTGTCTGGAGTCCTTGCTGACTTTCTCACAATGAAAAACTTCAATAGATGCCTGCAGCGCAAGGGATACACAGTGCTGTCGATGGTGCTTTCTGCAGTGTTTTTCATATTCGCTGGGCTTTCCATGTGCCACAGATCGTACGCAGTCAGTTGTTTTGCGATCGTTTCCTTCTGGAATGGCCTTTACTATGCAGGTCTTAAAGTGCAAATAGTTGACATTAGCCTGAACCATTCGGGGTTCGTCATGTCAGTGGTGAATGGCGTCGGCGGTATCTCTGGGTACCTGTGTTCCTGGATTATTGGAATCGTGGCGCCCGATAACACACATGACCAATGGGCCGCTATTTTTTTCATTTGGCTTGCCATTGAAGTTGTGTGTAGTTTTATTTACGTGTTCTTGACGTCCTGTGATCGACGGCGGTGGGATTACAGCGACCAGGACCAGATTCCGCCGAAGAATAAACCGCCCAAGTGGTACCTTGAAAGGTCATGGTCTCAGCATAACCTTTGGGTCACCAAATACCAGAATGCGAGGAGGTCACATGTGGAGGCGATGAAAAACGCCAAGAATGCTATTGCTTCTAGCATGGTCGAACCTGCTACGTCTCAATAGTTTATTTGATTTTAGTTAATTAATTAATGAATGGACACTAGAATGAAAACAAATAGGATTAATTAAATATATTTACAGACAATTTTGTCAACCAACATTTGGCCTTCTTATTCTCAGATTCGTTATTTTCTGTATGCGCATATCTATCTAGAATTAGCAGTTCTAGGTCTAACATTACAAAGTAATACATAATAAGTCATAATTTAAATAAATAATACAATAAATATAATACAAGTAAGTAAGTAAGTGTAATGAATTGCTTAAATCGCGTTTCTTAGTGGAGCGCGGCCTCTTCGCTTTGTTTTTTGGCATCAATTCTGGAATGTGTTGAAGTTTGAAGTGATTTCTAAGGAGTTTTTAATAATCTTTTGCCTTTGACCACCGGGCATCCTGAAAAGAAACAGTGGTACAGTGGTGCCAACACCAAAAAATCTCAAAATACATACGACAAATGGAACAGTGATGCTCGTCCGTGCCATCACCGCATCCATCCCGGCCCGAGCAAGCGATGGCACTGGACCGGCACCGGCCGTTGCCGCATCGCAGCGGGCAGTATTCAGACAGCCGCCGACGCGCCCGCCCCCGGCAAATATGTGCTGGCTCATCGCTGCCGTCGCTGCAGCCGATAATCGCATTGCAGAACTCGTACTCAGGCACGCACTTCCCGTCAGCGCACTGGAACGTATCCGAAGGACACCCTTTCTTCCCGATAGCCTGGCAGTCCTGTTCGTCTTCACCCTTGGCGCAGTCCTTGACGCCGTCGCAGCGGGAGGCGCGGCTGATGCATCGCCGGCTAGACTTGCACCGGAAGGCCTCCACCGGGCATTTCGTCAGGGAGCATTCCTCGTCCGACCCATCGCTGCAGTCTTTGCGTCCGTCGCACACAAAGAACCAGCTTATACACGTGCCTGTACTGCGACACTACAACAAAAATTACAAAAGCAATGAATGCCTTGCTTCTTTCCTCAAAGCTGAGTTTGCTTACTTGGAATGTTCCTGGGATGCAGCCACGGGTCTTGGCAGAGCACTCATTGGTCACGTTCGACTTCAGAATGCAGTCGCAGACGCCATCCAGACATCGGGAAGATGGATCCGCAGCTCGGCATTGCAAATCTGTCACGCAAGGCAGACCCAGACTCACTGCCACGTGGCTATCGTCGATTCTAGTACGAATTCTTGTGCCCGACTTTTTACTTGTGGGTTTTCTAGTTGTGGTGGTCATTCTTCGAGTGGTGCTTGGCATCGTAGAGAAAAACCCAGGTCTGGGGGTGGTTGTGCTGGAAAACAGGATAGAATTGGAGACGGCCATGGAATAGGGCTCCATGGTGGTGCTCCTCCGGGCGACGGCCATCCTCGTGGTCACATCCGGGCGCTGGGTGCTGGCCGTAATCTGTTTGGGGGTCGATAGCTTGGAAGGGACAAACTTGATGGACGGCGTGGATGACAGCGGGTTGGTGCTGTCCGGGATGGAATTGGATTCAATGTCCGGCTGGAGCGAGGTGGCTTCCGGCGACCTAGACGACGATGGTGGCAACATAGTGGTGGTTGTGGTGCTGGTGCTGGTGGAAGATGGAAATGCGCTGCGGACACACGAATCCCCAACTTGCTTGAAAGGCGTGTTGCATTGGCATCGGCCGAAGAGGTTCGGGATGAGGAAGTCGCAATGGCTGTCGGCCGTCCACAGACGGCAGTGTGCGTTCGAATAGCACACGTTTCCGGGTCGCGCCGCTGGAAGCAAGCAGCAAAGTAGGATGTACACACATATTTCTCTAGATTGAATTGCTAAGTAAGAAGCTTCCTGCTTAGTTTACATTGCGGTACATTACATAGCACAGCATAACACAATGCGACTCAGACTCAAGAACAGCACAAGCACAAGCGCAGGTAAAGGCAGATGATCGCGTCTGATAAGCGACACGCAGCGGGAGCGCTGTAACAAGCCAGAGGAAGAAGACTGGAAGAAGATTGTTTGTTTGCATGCAGTTCACACACGCGGGTAAGATGATGACGAGCTGGGCGTCACTGTAATTTGCGTTCGCTTGCAATAGCACAGCACAGGATAGCTGAACAAAGCAAATAACTTGCATCTTGGATTACTTACGGCCGAGGCAGGTGTGTTTCCGAAATTGAAGGAAACCATCCACACATCGGCAGGCGCCCTCCAGGCATGAGGAGTTCGCCACTTTCATGGAGCATTGTTCCGGCACGATGCAGTCGTAGCCAAGAAGTGTTGCTATGACCAACAAAAAACAGCAAATGTACACAAATTCCAGGGGATTCTTCTCGGAAGGTTGGCACTTACATTGAACACAGTAGGTTGAATTGACACGTGCGTAGTAAGGTTGACAGGCGCAGCGCCCTCGGAGACACATTGCCCCCTGGATTTCGTCTTTGCACTGCCAGTCGCTCTTGCACTCCGTGCCCAGATGGGACCCCTGGCTGCCAGTGACCAAGAAAAGCTGCAGTGAAAGAGAAAATAAAAAATAAGTGAAAATGAAAATAAGTTAACGACCACTCGTATCGCCATTACGTAATCGATGGGAAGAGGTATAAGATATGTTATTATTAGAGACAATTATTTCAATTTTCATATACTTTAGTTTAGTTATTTGCGCAATTTGCGTCCAAGCTACAAAGTATGCTATGGGATAATCTCTAGGATAGATAAAGACTTTCTTGGTCGAGGACATGAAGAGAAGACAGTGCATCATCAGCATTAACTCCTCTCCTCTCTGCGGCTAGTAAGACGGAACCGAACTGAACTGAAGTGAAGTGAAGTGAAGTTCGTACCACTTAATAAATCATCGGCAATTTGTAATTCCATTTGAGCCGCTGAGACGTGATATTAATCTAATCTGTCTCGCATGCTTGGGCAAATTAGCACGTACGTACGTACGTAAACGCAAGGAATACATCATCCAAGGTGGAATTTTTCAGTGGCAATAAATATCTGCCGAAAATTTCACAAGAAGAAGAGCACAAAGTCTCAGTCGTAAATCATTATCGTTACGAAATCTTGCGTCTTGTGCTGCTGCAGACTGGAGATTGAATGAATGAATGAATGAGTGATCGATTAATTAATGGAAGCTCTTCAATTACGACACGTGAATTAATTAATCGACTGGCCTTGCGGCCATGAATGAAGCAAAGCAGAAGCAGAGGCAGAAGAAGAAGAAGAAGGAACGATGAGGAAACGAGCAGCGGCGATAATATAATTGAAGCTATGCGTGTTCATTGCCTCCTGCATGCATGCAATTATTCGTTGATTGCGCCTTCGTGTCTTGTTCGCTGCTGCACTCTTCGCATTGCAAGCGCAAGTATTCAACAAGAGGATCATTTTCTTCGGCTCGCAATCACCCAGAACACAATATGTTCTTGCTGTTGCTGTTGTTGTTGTTGGTAGTCTGGTTGATTACAAAATGGTAATTAATCATTAAACTTGCAGCTTACTACAAATATGTTTTTCTCAAGCCGAGAAACTTTACGTAAACTTGACTGCTTTCCACTTAAGATTTTATTTGACTCCGAAGTATGTACAAGTATTTTTTACTTCCGTGAGTTGGATTCGCATGTTTTTGCATTGTTTTTGAATTCACAGCGGAAGTCTTACACGTTTATTATACGCAAATTGAAGAAACATACCAAGACGGAGACTTTTCTTAAAGAAATAAATGAGCAATTGTTTTCATTACGTTGTAATTAAAATTGCGCAAGTGCAAGCGCATTGTGCGCAGTATTCACTTGTTGCTTGCCGACACAGCGCAGCGCAAGTTCGAATGTTTATTTATTTGTGCGCGGCGAAGAAGTGCACTTTCGGTCATCACGAGCTGAGGCTTGCTGGCGATTGCGATTGCGGCTCTATAAGGAAATGCATGCCCATGCCCATGCCGCTGCCGAGTGACCTCCGTTGCAGTCGCAGCGGCCGCCGATGGTCATCGCATGCATGCCTGTCGATAAATGCACAAACTAACCAACCAACTTGGTGTTTGGTGCGCCAACTTCGGCTTCTTCCTGCTACCAGCCAGCCAATTTCCGACAATTAGCTGGACTTGACGTTCTTACCAAATGAGAACTAATTATGTACCTAAGTAAAGATATTGCCGAGGATTTGCAAAGAATCCAATCGAAAGACCAGCAGCAAGCAAAGCACTTTATGGATGGATGATTCACATGAATTGTGATATTGGAGGGTTAGTAGGTTAATGTCGACAGAGTGTATGCCTGCATTCGTACGACTACGACTGGAGGATAATCACGATCGGCGAAATTGTCAGCAGATGTAATCGAGTTTGGCGGATTATCGCGCCAAATGTCGCATACGTATGTGCATTGACCTGCACTGCAGTCCGCTACGACTCCGTCGGGAGTTTTGGGGCTCACAGCCACAACCACAACCACAGCGTATCCGCAATCCTCCTCCAGGGGATTGCGCATCATCATCGATGAACTCAACTGAAAGCGTGCATACAACTGTCACAGCGAACCGAACAAACCGAAGCAAGTCTTTTATTTCGGGGAAAATGTACGCTGAATGCTTGCAAGTTTATTACATGCTTTCGGTTTGAATTGGGACAAATGTTTGCCAAGCAACCTAAGTAAATATACGAAAACGCTAGAAGTGCATGAAATATTCAACAAACTTCACACACAATGCACGTTTGACTTACTAAGAAGAAGTAGAAGAAGAAACACCAGAACACAAAGGAGAAGTGGGTATCTATCAACTAACCTAAATCAATATTTACTTGACGATATAAGATATAAAGACATTCTTCTTGACTTTGTTTTTTATGTCTTAGATTTATCACTTCATACGAAAAAACATGAGGAAAAGGGATAGGAATGAAGACATTAAAACGCCTACAAATCGAGACACAACTAAGGAAACGTCGTGTACGAGTATGTATTATATTAATATAAATGAATTTTTATGTGCAATGGTCGATTAAACAGCAGACAGACCAGGCATGTACATATCGCAGGAACAGAATGGTAAACTGAGAAGAAGACAAGCCAAGACAGGCCAGGACAGGGCAGGAGAGGAGACAGGACAAGACATTAATATTGGCATTCATGCTAAGAAGAAACACGTCGCGTCGTGTATAATCGCATAACGAATAAACCAGTGATAAGCAAATAGCAAGCAGGTAGTGCATTACCGTTACCAATACGTGAACTTCTTTCTACTCAACTCACACAACCGCCAACTCCTAGTAGGAAATGGTGAGTGAGGTTATGTCGGTTACGAATATAAGTCTTCATAAACTTTAACTTTTAGCAGCATTTGAATTCGTATTTGAAAAATGTCGTCGACTTGTTTAGTGAGTGCTTTCTTGGTCTGACTCATTTCCATTGGCATGTCGTACATTACGTACACAGAAATACAGTTGTGTTTTGTCCACTTCACTTCAGTTCAGTTGAGTTCTCACGTCTGGCTTTTTTATGCCTTGTTTCATTATGGATATGTGTATGCAAAATGCCCAGGTAATAATTAAAGAATCATTTAAATTCAACACGTTGTAGGTCTGTTTGGACGTGTTATGTCAATGCACCGTTTGCTCGTCCATCCTGCTTGGGAGTCAAACAAACGACGCGGTTATGAAATTAAATTAAATGTTAGACTAATAAAAATGTACGTTTGGTGGCAGGACAGTTAATGGCTGGACGTAAGAAGCAAGAAAAAGGATGCTTAATCAATTACCAGCCACGTATGCAAAGATGGCAAGGCGCAGAGATGAATAGCAAAGATTACTGCAGATGCACAAGTGCTGTACATGATATTTATGATTAGGCGCGATGATGAGCTGGATGCTGGACACTGGATGCTGAAAGAAACACCTCTAGGCGCATCGCGTTGCAGATTCAATTCAATTCAATCTTTGCAAGGCAGATGCTGGTACGTGGATGTAAAATGTAAGAAAAACTAACAAACTTTTACTTGAGACACGAAGCATGTCTTCTAAAGAATGCACTTGTAGGTTAGGTTGTTAAATGGCTCAATTGGCAAGGTGCAAGTCGATAAACAAGTCGTTAATTGTGAAAAATTAATGCACGACCACGAGCGACATTCTTGGTCGTTTGGGCCGCAGCTGGATAATAAAATTAAAATTTCATTCTGGCCAAGATCGAAAGCGTCAATCGCTTTTTCCAATGCGATGCGATGAGATGGGACTTTCGATTTCAGACCCAGCAAAGCATCAGTTTAGTTTGCCGCTGCCGCTTCGCTTCGAGTAATAATCGTAAAACTTACAAGTGTATAATCAACTATCAAACACTTGCACTTTGGCGTCTTGAAGTTGGAGTTCGACTTCGAGTTCTTTTCTGCTGGTGTCTGTGCAGTCTTCAAGAAAGTCAATTAAACGTCTGCGGTTTTCTAAGACTTCGAAGGTAATTAAAACACAACTAATTTATTTTGGCTTAATTTAATTCAACGCTTTGTCGCTTTGCTTGCGGTCAGACCTTGACTTGACTTGGTTTGGTTTGTTGCTTGTCGATTACGCAATCGCAAGTTCAACAAACGCCTAAAAGTATGTATGCTGAGCGATGATCTAACGTGAGATCATCTCGCCGGATTACTTTCCTCGAACAGAACAAACACAACGAACCGGTGCGCGGTGCTTCTTGCATCATATCACTGATAGGCATGTCGATTCGATCGACTTGCATTGAATTGAATTCGACGTTAATAGATTTCCTCTTCGTGGAATTGTTACCTACTTGGAATTATCACAAATTTCAAGAGGAAATTTAGCAAAAGTTTACCAATGTCAGGCAAGGCGAAGGCGAAGGAAGGAATCTTATCTAACATCGTATAATGCAATGCAATGCGATGCAGCCTTTGTATCATTAAGCTTTTTTCTCTAAGCTCTTTTGTTTTTGCCCGTGTCTGCTGCTTAAAGAGCCGCGACTAATTCTGCTCTTCTTCTTATGTTTTCCTTGAAGTTTAAGATGCAAGACCACTAGACAACAATTACTTATAATTGCCTATAATTTTAGGTTTTTCTCATTAGAAATTGCAGAAAATTTACAAAATCTAATATTTTACAAGTAAAATTTACACCTTGTCCGATTAAATGATTAAATAATTAATGAAACTGCAATAATTAGAGCGGAAAAAGATCCCACCGGTGTTGGTTTTTGAAAGTTTACTTAACCTCACGTCACTTTTACGAAAGAATGAATGAATGTACCTAAATGTCGTGTAAGCAATTAAGACATTAGGTATCCGTGTTTCTTGCACGCCCAAGTCAGTCACTGATGCAGAAAATGATCAATTATCACGTTGCCTCATCGCCAGAAATGCGAAATATTTGTTAAATCCTGAAGGTACATATGTTTCAAGCCACTCGCGAGCGACTTAAGTCACTCTCAAAGCCGACCAGCAAGGTAATTTCTTCAATTACTAATAGGGAGCCTTTCGAGTGGTCGGTGCAGTTACACAAATACACAAGAGCATTTAAGATGCCTTCTTGCCTCCGAGCGAGCAAATAGCACGCGATTGCAGTGCCAGAGAAGACAGGCAAATAGATTTAAATATATCGCGATGCGATGCATTTCTTCATACATACTGCGTTTGAAATTTAAATTTATTTCCGCGATGTGTGTTATTTATTATTAGGAGCTCTTCAGCTTAGTTATTACGCAGCATACCTCTGGCTCGTAAGAGGAATTTATTGTTCTGCTGTTGAGTTGTAAATGATTGTAAATGAGCACATCAATTCCCATCGATATTCAATTAAATAATACTGTTTGTTTCGCGCTGATACAGTGAAATAATTTATGTGAATCTGTTTAGAATAGAATACGGAAATGAAATGAAATGAAATGCAATGCAATGAAATGAAATATCTTAGGTGGGCAGTGATATGACATGTGCTTGGCAAGAAGTTAATTCATCTAATTGTGCGCTTAACATGAGTAATGAGACTAAAATCTTCTTGGCACGTAGAGAAAAGATGCAGGAGCAGCGATAAGCATGTTTATTCTTGCGCAGTTTTACTCGAACGGTTGCAAAACACGAGCAAGTGAACTGAACTGAAGAGAAGTGCATGGCAGAGGAAATCTATAGAAATGCGAGTGACTTCCACGAAACATCACAGTCGCGCAGCGCAATGCAGCGTTTTATAGAAATCTCTATGAAATGTACACAAAAAGACGCACAAAACGACGAACACGGGCGCAAGAAAACGCGCAGCCAGCAAGAAAATCAAGTGCAGACATGACTATTTATTCGCGTGTTATTTCCATGAAATATCGACACGAACAAGCGCTGCTTCACCAAAGTTTCCACAGTTGTTTCTTCGCTTAAAAACAAGTCGAATATAATTTAAGGAAGAAGCAAGTATTAAGTGTTGGAATATGTACTTAATTCACAACTTGCTAGCGATTGAAAACGAAAATCTTACTTGGCATCTGAAATCTTACAACTAACTTCAAGAACAGCAAAAGAAAACGAAAGCAAAGCAAAGCAAAGCGAGCGCAGACGTGCTTCGTTCGCATATGCAAAAAAGCGCAGCGCGGTGGAAGCTTCGTCGAAGCGCAATAAACGAAACGATTTCTGCGAAGCGCCAATGCAATGCAATTGGAATTTCAATTGTAAGACGTTCACTGTGCACCCGACTCACTGGACGTAAATCATAAAACAATGCGTCGTAAGTACGTCGTGTCAACACAACACGCTTTCCGTTTAATTTCAGTTGGAATTTTATGTTTAAAAGTTAGTTTATCCTATGTTATGTTATGTGAGGTTAGGGAACAGTTCTTTGTCGAGAGAAAAGATAAGTGAAGAAGAAGTGAGCTAATTGTTCGCATCTATGGGAAGAAAGATCAATGCTTGGAGTTTGTGTTCAGTTTTGGCGTTAACGCGAAAACAAAGAGACTAACTGTATTCGCGTGCGCTACGATTTTTGGTCAGCCAGTTGAATGCAATGCAGTGCTTTGCTGATCCGGTTAAAGTCACGTTATTCTCTCTTGTCTTCCCATGCCCATGCCCATTCCCATTCCCATTTGATTCGGTTTTATTCGTAGAAAATCAGATAAACCATATTTGCACTAATTAGGAACTAAAATAATCGGATTCAACTTTTTAGAGAACTGCCCGTGGCGTGGAGACAAATAAATCTGATAGTTGTTCGATTTCGATGCCACACCGCAAAACGCTTTATATTTTATGCTTTATGCGAATAATTATTGCCGAACGTGAGCATGATGTGACGCTCCGGGATAGAAACCGCGCGGCGCCGAAGAGATAACAGCGCTCACGAGCGCGATATTGCTGCTCCGATAGCACATTTTGCTCAACTTCTAACAGGAAGAGCGCATGTGCGGATTTAATCGTTGCCGACGAACAATATCTATGAGCAGGCTAATTACTCAAAATCCAGTTACGCGTTCAATATGTACAACATACTCGGATGAAGAGCATTTAATGACCGTTTGCTTTACACTACGCTAAGTTCTCTTGCATCACATCACCACTCACTGGATAACGACTTAACACGAATACTAATTCGTCAAGTCAAGTCATTCACTTACCTGACCAGCACTTAACACTTAAACTTGAAAAACAAACTTTTAGCTCTAATGAGTGGTGATATCTGGCACAATTTCAATTAACCACGCCATTAATTAACGTAATATGCAAATAATCCTGCAATTCCCATCGAAGTTGAATTAATTACGATATCGCATCGTAATAAGCACGTCATTAATTACCCAATCAATTAATTCAATAGAGAAAAGCTTTACTGCATGTCACTATTTCAATGTGTTATTGTGTCATTAAACAAATGCAACTGTTGTTAGTGGTTTGTTAGGTACTTGAAATTTAATTAATTAATTAATTACCCATCATTGGTGTAATTGATTGTTCGGTCGGATTTACGGTTAATTAATGGCGTTAAATGATTTCGCGTGGTTAGGAAGCATCATCATAGTAGCGGTTCTTTTTGCGAAATTCTCGTGCGTGAAATTGCACGTTATCAACGTGGCTTGACTGATAACAGAGTTGTTTTAGTTGTAAATCAATAGAGACGCTGCACTGTGTGGGGATATAAATATCTTAAGAAAGGAGGCTTTCTGCAAAGTTTGAATGAATTATAGATGTGCGCGAATCCATCGCATCGGTTCATTCATCGCATTCAACATTCAGTATTCAGGAGTTTGTTCTGCACGCAGATGCCGGCTGTACACGCACATAACAAACACACAGCACAGCACAGCAAGTCTATGAATACAACAGAGTTTGCAGTTCTGAGAGCCAGCAGATGAGGAGAGAATAATTGCAGCGCATTGCAAAGAATTAAGAAACACGCACCTGAAGCCCAACGAAAGCAAAGCAAAGCAAAGCAAACCAACTTCATGCAGGTATACTTATCCCACCCACACCCACGTCAAGCACATCTGTCACGTTTGAAAGAAATCTGCTTTGCTTATGTCGATTGATAGTGATTCATGATCAATGATCAATGATCAGTGCGAGATTAATTGATTTGTTTGACTAATCATTGGGATGCGTGGGTGGATGGACGGGACACGAGGGGAAATTAGCTTGATTTCCAGAGGAACCCTCTCAACACTCAACGCGAGCAAGAGCAACACACACGTGCCGCGATTCAATTGTTCGTCGGGGTGCACGAGGGGTGCGCAAGGTGCATCTTCCACTGAGTGTTCCTCGCCTAAGAAAATATTACTGCAGCCGAACAAATAAAAAGTGCACACTTGTACCTGACAAGTCATAAAGATGCGTTTGATTGTGCACAACTGAAGAAGAAGACAAAGGCGAAGAAGAAGAACAAGGTGCAATGAAATAAAACCAAACACAGTGGAAGCGCAGAAGCCGGGTGGTTGCAGCGCGAGTGCGTTGTAATTAAATTTAGCGTCGGTGCGGATGGATATCGTGCGACAAGTGCACGAGCACTCGCCACTGCTCTGCTATGTGCTGTTCTGCAGACGACAACACAACAGACAGCAACCAACGCAGACATCGAGACGCGTCTTATTGATCACTAACACGACTTTGAGATGGGAATGCAACCAAGCATACATTCATGTACGAATGCAACAATTCATCAATTACAACAAGTGAAAACTTTTAAAAACTTACCAGTAGGAATATATACACACATGGATGCATTGTCGTTCTGTTGGTTTGTAAAGTTTTTGCTTTAATTGTAGTCACACACGAATGCACTTTTCTTAAGATTTAATTCAAGTTTCAGGCGCATTTATTGGCAGTGATGTGATAACTCAGAGCAATTCAGCGATCGCGAGACGTGCGCTTTGCTTCTGGCTGTGAGGAGATGAACACCGGGTCGTGTGCGAGTGCGGACTGCCGCTCTTCGGCGGCTTGCAGCGCTGTTTATGCCGACGCGAAGCGCGCTGAAGAATGGACGCGGACAAGCGGCCGCAAGAAGCGCGCGCCTGCCCTCAGATCAGATCAGATCCTTTGGACGTGGACACTTCAGGCAATCATCATGAAAGGATGCAGTGGAGAAAGCCTTGTGCGTGAATGAGATCACCACACAGCGTCTATTTATTAGTTTATTGAAAGTTAATCGGCAGCGGCACTTTCTCACTCGATAAAAACGACAAAAACCGTCGCACAAGTCTTGGGCTTCAAACAGAACTCCGCCGAGTGGTGTTTGAGTGAGTGAAGTGAATCAGAGTGCATCCATCAATGGATGTGGCGGGCGCGTTGTCAACGAAACACACAACCGACGGTGGCAGTGGCGGTGGCGGCGTCGCCTGCGAAATCAATCGATCGATTGACGTCGCTTTAGCACCACTAAAAGCTGTCAAGCTAATGCTATTTCAATCCTTATTAAATACATTCAAGAAGGACCAAGTCGAGCAGAAAATCTCTATTTCGGTGGAAAATTAAAGGAAAACACATCACACACAGTAGGCAGTAGGCTTGGAAGCCACCAAGGGGAAATTCAATTAGCCCACTCGTCTCCATCCCATCCTGCCACTTTTATCTCCCATAAAAAGAGTTCAAATCGCTTTCTTTCCCTTCTGCCATACGGTTTACCGACGCATAAATATCTGGGGCTTTTCTTTGCAAATTCCTGCAACTTGGCAGAAAGTTAATTCACCTTTGGGTATTTAAGGATGATTTATTATAATACAATACTTAACTATAATACAATACCTGCATCTAAGATGCAAAAGAAGAAGAAGAAGAAGGCAATTTGTCTTTATTTGCGTCACAAGCCAAGCCCTTATCAAGTGAGTTGCTGTGAATTACGATCAAAAATAAGTTTGAATTGAAATTCGGTTTTAATTATAACGAATAATTAATTAATTAATTCATTTACAAACGAGCATTTGATGGGCAACAGATGCAAAAGCAATGAATTTGCCATCAGCAGTTTACCTCTTCTTTCTCTGCTGTTCTGTTCTCTTTAGAAGTTTAGTTTTTAACGTTTATTCATCACAATGTCTGCTCTAAATACAAGAAACCAACGAGACAGCCGAGCCGTTTGAACGTCTTGTCTGCAAGTTTAACTCCAACTTCAACGTGAAGTTAAAGTTGAAGAGCAATCATTTCCCTACTGACATGAGTAAGCAACCCAAAGCTGTATAACTGCAAACGCAACTGCAACTGCAAGTTGTCTTGTCTTGTCTTGTCTTGTACACGCAGGTAATTGTGAATTCTACGTGCCGTGGCCGCGGCCGTGGCTGGCTGTTGCCTATTCAAGGCTACGACGAAAACAGTTATCCCGGCTGGCTGTCTGCGGAAAAATGGAAAAATCATTAAGTTACCGCCGAAGTGTCCGTCACATGCTTGGCGCTTGTCAGAAATTCAATTAATATATGTACATTCTTCTTCAGCACACTTCAAACGCCTGTGTGAGCGGCAGCCAGTCATACACCAAAAAACAAAAACTCAATTATTGTTTAATTTCCGCAAATGCACGACCAATTTCCTCCGGCAATAAAAGGAAAGAAGAAGAAACAGTTTCTTATCCCGATTCTGGCCAAAAACACACATGCTGACCCTTCGTGGCTGGCTCGACCCTTGGATGCGCAATTCATCTGTCGCTAGACACACATAAATTTTATATCTTTTGCTTTCAGTGTCCACACCGCACCGTGCACCGGAAAGTCGCAATTCTTACGCAGAATTGACAATCGTAAACGAGTTTTATTCATTTTATCTTCGAATTTGGTGGAGAATATCAACAATTTAGTAGAGAACGAGGAGAAATTACCTGCAATCATGAAGAGAAAACAAACCAACGCAAAGCAACGCAATGGGTAATTAGCCATTTCATTTAATTGCAAGTGTTAATTACTTTCTTGAGGTGGTTGTTAAGGTGGTCACAACCTAATTGTTATCACTCATCAACAAATCATCACTTTGTAGTACATAATTTCTCAATTAACCATCGCAGAACTTCGGCGCTGAAGACGTTCCGGCGTCTTCCGGACGTCAAGTTGGCAGACTGACCGGAATTGGAATACAAGGCCGCGACAATTAAGGTCGCATAAACGCACTGCACTGCACTGCACAACACAGCACATTGCGATGCGTTATTATTATACCTGCATCATCATAATAATATGCTTCAGTGTTGATGCATGTCAGTCATCTGGCGCTCTGTTTCTGCTACTGCTACTACTTTTCGCCGACAATTGTGAGACTTTGTAGGTACTTTTGTGCATTTCTTCGGCCATAGTTCGTGAAGCTTTCTTATTACTTAGGCTAATGTTTGACTTCTGGCTTCTTAACGACTTTATGCATTCATTCGTGTTGAAAAATGTCAACAACTTCTTACTTACTCACCATTATATCAATTGCACTCGCTTACCTGTTGAAAGAATGCTCCATGTCTTGTCTCACTGACATATTTCACGCATATTTAATTCTATTTCGTTTCCTTTGTACACTTTCTTACAGTTTTCTTCGTTTTGTGACTGTTTTTTCTAAACTTTTCAGACTGTGACTGAATTCACTTTGTAATACCTGCGATTTTTAAACTTGTAATTGATTTTAATTCTGTTTCGTCTTCAAGTTCGTCTGCAACCTGGTTAACGGTCTTTCTTTACTTGCAGGTATGTGTATGTATTTGAATTAACTTAAGTCAAGGAGTATTCATGTGTCACACGACGTGTGAATTCATTAATTATGCGCTATACGTCGCCGTCGTCGTCGCAGTTTTATGTGAAAAAACCTCACTCTTGCTGTAAAACTTTCAATGAATTCTTATGTAACATTCTTAAGTTATTGAACTTTTACCTGTCGTCTTCCGCATATAAATACACACTTTGTTAGATTGTTTTCTGAGTTTGTAAAGGTAAGCTTATAGAATATTCGGTTTTTCGCACAATTACTCGCGCATTGACAGGGCAATTCTCGCGCGCGTGATAGACGCGTGCTACTTCCATTCATTGTTCGCCGCCTCCTTGACTTTGCTCTGCGCTGCTCTGCTCTGCGTGGAGATTGAGTGCAGCTTCTGCATGAGAATGACATTTACATCTCGCCATTGTCATTGCACGCGCTCGTTCGCTCATTACCAGTGAAATAAATTCAACGTATCTCACATTCAAATCAACTCAAACACTGGACGAAGACGAATACGAAGTTGAAATTGCACTTCATTCAGTTGATTGCGCACACTGCGCTACATTTTCCAGTGGCCAATCTTCACTTGTCTCATGCAATTTGTTTGTTTATTTGTTCATGTTTGACAGATGTGTACTCAAGTCCGCTCCGCGTCAATTCACGTCCAACAATTGCGGAAATGGCGTACAAACACACGCGATCCGATGCGATGCTATCGCCTTGCTATTGACAACGCAACGCATCGCATCGCAACGCTCTTGTCCGTGTCAGAATTGATAAATAACGTGTCAATGATGAGCTATTAATCACTGCAAGCCGGGATCAGTTAATTAAATGCGAAATCCGATGGATTGATTAATTTACTTATTGCTTTACGCCACAAAAAACAAAAATAAAACAAAAGAAGAAGGTTTGTGGGAATAAGAAAAACTATTTCACATATGATTCCGACTCCAAAGTGGAACAAATGCATTTCATGCCATGTCTAACTGTATTTTGCATAAATTATCAACAATTAGCATCGCAATGGGGAAAAACTACAATCTCAATCAAGCAGGTAACGTTGTTTATGGCAATATTAATAGGCATTAGTGAATTTACGAGTAATAACCAGTGTCGTAACACACGAACTAATTGTGAGTCGAAGTGATCAGCGTGTTAATTGGAAAAATGACTTACGATCTTATTCATCTCAGGAAGAGCGGTGGACGCATACGAATGAATGCTAATGATAATTGGAATTCAATCGCAATAAATTTATTATCGTTGTAATCCGCTCCGCTCGCCGCGTGCATCTTGAGTTTAAGAAAGAGATTCACGATGTTTAGTCTTCGCTCGATTGTTGGCTAAATGTGCGTTGGCCGGCGATTAACTAACGGCAACCGGACAAGACAAGACAAGAATTACTGTTGCCGATGACAATTCTCACGTTTTCCATGCTCGCTCACGCATTTTACTCGCAAATTTTATCTTCTGCCATTGGCAAGCGCATTCCAAACAACTTTCATTCTTTTTTAAGCTCGAAAGAACAAGAAAATTCAATTAAATGTGGCTTTTTATTGTTGTTTCTCTATAGATATTTCACTATAATAATAGCATATCAATCTGTTGCTTGGATTAAATTGATTGGAGAAGATTTTCAATTGAATTCAAGGCTAATGAGTTGAAATTGAGTGAAGAATGAAGTTTTCTCTTGCATTAGATGCAGCAGATCATAATTAGAACGCAAATACACCAAGATTTTTGCACCTTTGCATAAGCGCTCTGTAATTATGCGCGATTATCCGTTGCACTGATTAATGCAAATTAATAATTAAAATGTTACGAATTGGATTATTAGTAATTTCAAAGGAAATACATCTTCCTTTTGACATTAACACAAATAAACCAACAAGTAACTGCCAAGGAGTTATTTTAATGATACTTGGTGGCTTAATGATGGCTTATCTTAAGTAGGAAGGCGAGAATTCATAATTATTAATTAATAACTAATAATTTACTGCCTTTTTAAACTTATATTGACCTCTATTGCGCATTTTTCCGCTGACACAATTCAGTGAGGTCGCTAGCATCGCAGTCTAATAAGATCACAAATGCAACTTGGTCCTTGGAATTTCGGCAGAAATACACTTCTCTCGCACATGCCGCTACAATTTATACATTTGGGCCGGTAATTAGTAATTAATTTGGTACAACAACTATATAAGACCACCTTAAAATGTCGTTATTCATAACGGCCAAGTCAATTGCTCCAGGTATGTCGTTTTTCCCTTTCAAATCCCGTCAAAGACTGGATAACCTTAAACTTACACAACTATTTTTAGTGCTCCGACAAACTCTCAAGCAAGTCTTGACGAGCTGCGAGGCTGCAAGGTACCAAACTCATGGGGGCCTAGTGCAATGCACCATCCCCAACTACACACAATACCGCTTCTACGCAGAGAAAAAGGTTTTCGAGCGCAATAAGCCGCATTGCAATGTGGGAACAATTGGTCATGTGGATCATGGCAAGACAACACTCACAGCAGCGATCACAAAGGTACTTTCCGAGAAGAAACTAGCGGATGCGAAGAAATATGCAGACATTGACAACGCGCCTGAGGAGAAGGCGCGTGGCATAACGATTAACGTCGCACACATTGAATATCAAACTGAAAACCGCCATTATGGGCATACCGACTGTCCAGGGCACGCTGATTATATAAAGAACATGATCACGGGGGCAGCTCAAATGGACGGCGCCATTATGGTGGTTGCAGCAACAGATGGGGTAATGCCACAGACACGAGAACATCTCTTACTTGCAAAGCAAATTGGCGTTCAGCATATTGTCGTGTTCATTAACAAAGTAGACGCTGCAGATAAAGAAATGGTGGAGTTGGTTGAGATGGAAATCCGCGAGTTGATGACTGAAATGGGTTTCGACGGTGATAAGGTGCCCATAATTCACGGGTCAGCGCTGTGCGCGCTTGAAGGTAAAGAGCCCGCAATTGGCGCGGAATCCATTTTGAAACTAATGGCCGAGGTGGATAAATACATTCCAACGCCAGTGCGCGAGTTGGACAAACCGTTCCTCCTGCCAGTCGAACACGTGTATTCCATTCCGGGACGTGGAACGGTTGTGACTGGGCGCTTAGAACGCGGGGTGCTCAAGAAGGGCGCTGACTGCGAATTTGTTGGTTATACGAAAACATTGAAATCCACGGTGACTGGGGTGGAAATGTTCCATCAGATTCTAGAACAAGCCGAGGCTGGTGATCAGCTGGGCGCGCTCGTGCGAGGCGTCAAGCGCGACGATATCAAGCGAGGGATGGTCATGTGCAAGCCGGGGACGGTGAAAGCCATCGACCATTTGGAAGCGCAAGTGTACATTCTGAGTAAAGAGGAGGGCGGCCGGTCCAAGCCTTTCACTTCCTTCGCGCAGATGCAGATGTTCTCGAGGACGTGGGACTGCGCCGCGCAGGTGTTGGTCCCTGGCAAGGAAATGGTGATGCCGGGCGAGGACTCGAAGCTGGTGCTTAAAATGATGCGCCCGATGGTTCTGGAGAAGGGACAGAGGTTCACCCTGAGAGACGGGACCATCACCTTGGGCACTGGCGTGGTTACGAACGTCCTGCCGCCGTTGAGTCCCCAGGAACGCATTGACTTGACAGAAGGGAAGAAAGCGCGCGAGAAGGGAAAGAAGGCGGTTGAAGCGAAGAAGTAGCTCCAGCAGCTACTTAGCTAGTACATAACTAAGTAAGCATTTAAGTTAGGTATCGATTCTTTCTTTGGATATTTTTATCGTAAGTCCATTAAACTTGTACAAAACCCAATCCAGGGAGAAGTGATGAGAGGTATTTTAAAATGGCATTTATTAATCACATCCCAAGGTCTCATCAAACTCATCATCATTCAAACTAAACTACGCCTTAACTCATGTTATCATGTTTACAACAGAAAAGATTCAAAAATGCATTTATTAACTTGGGTTAGCAGTCATCCTAATCACCATCACGCAGTTTATAAAAAATATGCCTTCCTTTCAGCCCCTTCGCATTCGATTCGATATCCATCAGACTCAATATTATTCTAGTTTTGTATCATGTTTTCTAAATTTTAGTCACAGTTTAATTTCTTAACGACCATATCTTATTACAATTGAACTAAACTGTTCGTTATTATTAAATCCTGCCTAAAACAATCATAAACATAGAAGAAGTCCTACGGGCGTGAATTTCAATTTAAAGACAAAACTAGGTAACCAAACGCGACAGACAGTAACGAGTAATGAGTGGATGTGTGGAACAACAATGTATGTAAATATGAAAGAAAGAAAGGTATTATTGTAATGTTAACGTAAACGTAAACGCAACGTTGATGTGTTTATAGATCATCGTCATCCTCGGGCAGCGCAGTCTCTTGGGCTTCTTTGAGGTCCTTCTCGATCTGTTGCTGCCAATGGGGGTCCATGGTGACTTCTGGCGGAACGAGCGCGGGCATGGCGACAAACTCCAAGTTAGGATCGCCAATCAACTTGCGTGCCAACCACAAGAACGGCTTCTCGAAGTTGTAGTTTGACTTGGCTGAGATGTCATAATACTAAAAACAAAAGAACGCCATTTAGAAAACTAGGGAATTTCAGGCGACTGCCAAGTACCAACCTGTAGGTTCTTCTTTCTATGGAAGACGATCGTTTTCGCCTTGACTTTCCTATCCTTAATGTCAACTTTGTTGCCACACAGCACAATGGGAATGTTTTCACAGACACGGACAAGATCCCGATGCCAATTCGGGACGTTCTTGTATGTGACTCGAGAGGTAACGTCGAACATGATGATCGCACACTGGCCCTGAATGTAGTATCCGTCACGCAGGCCGCCGAACTTCTCCTGGCCAGCAGTATCCCAGACGTTGAAGCGAATGGGGCCGCGGTTCGTGTGGAACACCAGCGGATGCACCTCTACGCCGAGCGTCGCAACGTACTTCTTCTCGAACTCGCCGGTCAAATGCCGCTTCACGAAGGTGGTTTTGCCGGTGCCGCCGTCACCAACGAGCACACATTTGAAGGTAGGCATTTCCTGCTCTTGAGCCATTTTGCCGAAATATTATGTGGTTACTTCTCTGCAAACAAACGACACACCATTAACACCACTTTCGTTCTTTCGCGCCGGAACTGCTCGATGAGGTTATGTTTCCCCACTTGTACGAATCGAAATATACAAAAATTTCCACCAATTTCTACAATGACTTCGCCCCTGACACCTCTGATACACACGCTAGCAAATTACTATTACGCCAAATAAACAATTACATTTTGTTTTCGCTCTGACAGATGTGTGGAAAGGCGCCGGCAAGAAGCACGTTTCACGAAGAGATTCAAAGCACAGCGCGTAAAGTGCAACTCAACGTACTACTGCGTATGGCGCTTACAAAATGTTACACACGAATTTCGTATTTGGATGCCGACTTTGCAATTATTTCTAGCTGAATCTAGCAAGCGCAGCGCGTAAATATTTGCAGAAAACACAACCTTACACTAAATGCTATTCACCTTTGCAAGCAAAACGCAAACGGAATTGCGATGGAGGCGATTTACGTGGATCACACTAACCAGTCGACCAAGTCGTTATGGCTCACAATGGCGTCCCCTTCACTGCGAACACATATGATTCACGTGAATTTCGCTTTGACACAAGTGGGGTGAGTTTGTATACAAATGCGGTATGAAACTACTGATAAATTAATTAGAAATGATCTATGCGTGGTCGCATAAGATTTGGCTAATTAGTTCCGGCAAAATTAATTTGCAAAAGTTGAATTTGTGTGTGACGTCACGCAGCAAGTTGATGTAATCGACGCATGCGCAGGCCGGCATCGGCACTGCAGAAGTGGCGAGTGGCGTCTATCGATTTTACGCGGCGCTCGAGCGGGCCGTGCGTTCCGTTTAGTTTAGTGCGGTGCCGTGGTGTCGAATACCCCCCGATATTTTGAATGGGCTTTTTATATAAGTATCATATTGTTTTCGGTGCGTGATTGAGAAGACGGTGCGACGATGACGAAGGATAGATTAGCGGCGCTCGTTGCGGTAGGTATCATCTGTGAATTCCTCTTTGTTTCTCGCCTGCGCTTGCACTGATTCTTGCACATACATTCATTCGAGGAGTGCACGTATCTTTCAGTGTTGATCTGTGTTGATCAGACTCTGCCTGATATCAATCAAGTGGCCACAAGTTAAGCAGCCATCATTAGGCCAGACCCGACCAGCTGACAAGAGAGCTCAAGCACGTGAAAATGCAATTGCCATTTGCTTTTTAGGTCAATCACTTTTACTCTTTACATTCCAGGAAGGAAGCAAGGAAGTAAAGCTATTTGATTCCCAGCTGACAATGGCAGCGAGTCAAGTTGGCTATGATTGCATTCCAGGTTAAATTGCTAATTGTTCACACGGCCTGCCTCGAGACCACGCAATTATGACGATAAATGTGTACAGGATACGTAATTGTTGCTTCATGTGCATTGCTGTGTGAGTGGTGCTGTGCTGGTGCAGGCAGCGCGTCGATGTGTAGTGCTGACATTGGGTGAATGTGTCTCCTTATCACAGGTGCTTTCTAATTGCACTTTTCACTTATCATCATTGTGAATTTCATTTCATTATAACGTCGACGACGCAGTCAGTGTGTGTGTTTGTGGGTTTCTGGTATTGGAAATCCATTAATAAGTGCAAACCATGCAATGGCATTTGAAGAAATTCCATTAACGTTTGACGGGCGAATATTAATTTATATCATTTCCTTGCGCATCCGGCGCATCAGCTGATCAATGAATTCACTAATAATGTTTCTCTCTCATTGCTGCAGGCCCAGAGTGACGATGACGATGTCGGCCCAGATGATACGACCATCAATGTGGAGGGCAGGGATGGTTTCATGGATGCATTTTTTCAAGAGGTAGGCGGACATATTGAAAAAGAAAACAAAACACAACCATCAGAAAAACAAATGCACTTTTGGTTGCCTACATATCGTAAATTCCATGATGGCTGTATATGTATACCTAAATGACGAAGGAACATTAGTCATGGCTCGAAAGAAGGAAGAATTTTAGGAAATTACACGCCCAACGAGGCTCACTTAAGCGTACATGTGATTTCCTTTATCGTCTCCGTTGCTTTTATGGACAAACATGATTTTTATGTTGCGCAGCCAGCCAGCTATAAAATGTAGAGAATAAATGTTTCAAGGCACGAGACATAGACATTGTGTCGTTTTGTGTGCTGGCTGGCATGTCAATTTCGTCATCGATCCGCAGATGTTGAGGTGTTAATTTTGGTTCAAATTCACTTGTTTATTATTAATCATCATCGTCGGAGCAATTAATGCGTGCGTTAATTTAAGTGACTGATGATTGTTGTTAGGTCATTTCGATATGCAATATGTTTATGACTCATGTTATATGTTTCATGGTTCATTATGTTTGTTTCCGGTAGAACGTGATAAGTTTTTGCCAAAACTCAAACGCAAATGAGAATCGAATCTATTGCAAGTTATCTGAGTTTTAATCAGAGATAAATGCATAGAATTAGCGATCTTTATAGAAGAAGGTACGGTAGTCAAGTGTAAAATTTGCATTTTATTTAAAGTTATTAGGTTATGTTATTATGTTGGAAGGCACTTAGCAAGACGTTAGTTTATATTCTCTACAGTTACACGTTTCTTTTATGATGTTACATTGTTACTTCACTTAGCAGTGAAGAGAAGAGGAAAAAGGGTAGCAAAATGTTATTTTCTTTCGTAACAATAACACATTTACACGTTGTAATGATAAGAACAGATGTATGCTTTGTTGCCTACGGTAGGGAACGTGTGTCAAGAGTAATTGTGATTAATGGGTGGCTTCGTTGGGTTACAGGTGGAGGAGATACGCGACATGATAGATAAGGTGCAGGCGAACGTCGAGGAAGTGAAGAAGAAACACAGTGCCATCTTGTCAGCACCCCAGAGCGATGAAAGTAAGTTATTTGTTTGATGCAATTAGCGTACATACACATCGGCGCACGAGCGCAGTGCATTTAGTTTTATCGCTAAATTTAATTAAAAACTTGCGAAACGCGCGAATATGGGGCATGCAGAGTTGCCTATAGTTAACTCCACGAGACACAAGAATATTTTCTGTGGAAGCAAGGACTGTTGATGAGAAATGATCATGTGCATTCATGGCTCTTCATATTTGTTCTTTCGAGCACGCAAACTAGACTCTTTGCTCGTCGTCTATTGTGCACAGACAGATTCACTAATGACGGAATAATGACCGTCGCCATCGATCGCCATCTCGCAGCCAACTCGTGTTCTTCGGAGCTTAATTCCCATTGACATTCATACATATTTCCGCACGTCTCTTCTCTGTCTAGCTAGAGGTCTGATAGTGTCTTCTGTCTCCTCTGTCGTAATCTTTTGTTGCAAAGGACAAAAATGAATGAAAGAACAAAGCGAAAACGGCGAGTCAGTTGACAGACATTATTTGGAATCAGATTGTCTTGTCGAAGGATTGTGTGTCGTGTCAGTGGCTGAGCCTGAAATGGCATTTCTTCTGTTCTCTGCTTTTTGCGGTCAGCTTGAAACGAGATCAGAATTTGCATGCATGAATCGTATGAAAACTGCGCAAATAGACAACAGATGGTTGATTGTTCTATTTCCGGAACTTTTATACAAAATAATACGTTACGATACGTGCATATGTAGTTTTCATTTGTTGGTTCAAGTAGACGAAGAAGAAGGAAGAAAACGAACAGGAAGTTAAGCTTAGCTAAGCTAAGCACCCAAGAAATACTTAATAATAATAATGGGATAAAGGAATGAACAGAATAAGAACAACAATCGATTTCTGTTGTGTATTTAGGGGTAGTCGGCATATAATTGACCTCATTATTTAGCCGACGTCGGCGGTGCGGCGCGCTGCGTGACGCAATGACGAATGGCATAACGGTAAAGACTTGACTGACTGAGTGAGCGAAGCAAAGCAAAGGCAGACTTCATATTCGTAAGCATAATGCGTGCAAACAATACACTCGGGGGTGGCAGCCCAGCCCAGCCTTCCAGTAGTATTATAATATGTACATCTAACGAGATTACTGGCTGGCTATGGCTGCGGTTGAGGCTAAAAACCGAACCGAACTGAAGAGAAATGATGTGAAGTGAACGATCGCAATTGATTTAATCTTCATGCCACCCGCTAGCTTTATAATTCATAATGAAATTTTCGTTTTCATTCCTTTCATTCATCTTCATCTTCTCCCCCTCATGGTTTTGTGCAGTATCGTATCGTTTCGTTTCGTTTGGAAATTGAATTATCTTTATGGTGCTGACGAAATTTGAACACGTTTCGTGGTTACGAACATAGGGTGTAGGGGTGGTTTCTTACACCTCTTGTGCTTTGTTGGTTGTTTATGTCAAGAAAATTGATGAATTCATTTATTGATACGTATGTATGTAGGTATGTGTGTGATGGGAATGCAAGTTTGAGTCTGTGGTAATTTTGGAAATTTAAAAACAAATGCAATTTTCATGTAAATTATCATTTCTATGCAAGTCAAAGTAAAGCACAGCACAGAACAGCACAGCAGAACAGAATAGAATGCATTAGCATAGTTTACCCATGTGGTTATGTTAGGTTAGTTGTTAGTTCATATGTACATACATATTCGTAATTCACGTATGTACATATGAGTTGTCTTTGAATGCTGTGCGGTGCTGTGTTGCATTGTATTCTCGGAATGAATAACACACCACACGCTGTGGTTTTTCCATGAGTGCTTTTCGCATAGAGGGATGACATCAACGGAATTATACCACAATGTCATTGCATTGCATTGCATTCGCGGCATAATCGCCCATCGGTGCAAAGTTGCGATAATTGCTCGGCGGTTTTTGTGCATTTATCCTTGAGTTCAGTTGAGTTGAAACTTTTGTTCGAGCTTAGCTTCTGCTTGCTCGGTAGTTTTTCCCTTGGTTGTTTTGTTGTCGCGATGGGATATGGCCTGCTGTTGCGGACAGGACAGGACAGGACTGTGACAAAAACTTATTCTCTTCGCCTTTCTTCGTGGCAGCTTTATCCTAACCTGGTTGCTGGCGTCGCGTCGTTTTATTGGATTGGAAATGTGTTTTTATGTTTAACAGCCGAAGTTGTGTGTCAGCGACAAGACGAAGGGATGAAGGAAGGTGCTTAGTGCTCGCTCGGTGCACGAATACGAATTGGTAGCCTTCCTGCAACGCAACACGCTTTCGTTTCGTTTCGTTTCGGTGCTTCGAATGGGATCGATTCGGTGACCTTCGGCCTGTATTTGCGCTTTTCCTACATCTACATCCACATCCTGGAGTCCTTATCGCATGTTCGTATCGTGCCAGGAATGCGCTACATTAGCTCTGATATGATACAGAGGATTAGGTACATTTCCTAGATGGGTTTAATTCATTTAATTCAATTTCATTTTATTTCATTTCGGTTCTGTTCAATTTCATTTCAACATTTAAAAATAGCAATAGAACTCTAACTTTGCGAAAGAGCTTTGCGAAGGTCTTACTTTTGGGAGGCAATTTTCGTTAATGAAAAATTCGCTTAATGAAAAATATAATTTGATACCAGAAAGTGTTCTGCTTCTGCTTCTTCTTCAGAAGCACTTCCTTCTTAAGGGCACGAGCGTCCGAAAGAGGAGAACACTAAAAGTGGTTTTTCCTCCTTGTGCTCATTCTTTATTAGACAGCAAAGGATTTAAAAAAGATGCGCCACGCTCAACACTTTATAACGGCTGAGTGTGGGAATGAATGAGTTGGGAGCGGAACCCGCAGAGAAAATGAAGAAAATGGGGAAAAGACAACATACATCGCGCTCTCGCTTGCGGTCGCGTTGTTTTAGTCCTGCCACGGCTGCTGCTTTTCCTCCTTCGTTCGCCTTTTGACCTCCTGCTCTTGGTTTAGCGGTGGCGACCGTTTTGTCATTCGAGACGCTCACTGACGGCACTCTTGGGCTGAGAAGCGCGCTATCTATATATGATTAATTCACGGTCTGGGCTTGGTCCTGCCGTACGAGTATCTATTCTTGGAGCACGTTGTTGGGTTTGATGGGAAATGATTTTCCCAGTGCGCATGTTAGAATGTTGGCGCAGTTGAAGAGATGAATTAGGATAGCATGGGATGGGATACTACAGGATGTAGGATACAACAAGATAAGGTTGTACATTAATTAGTCATGGGAAAGCTCTCTGGGGAATGGGAATTGGAATGGGAATGGACAGCTTGGGAAACTTTTCACTCAATTGTTCACTTGGTTTGATATTTTTACAGTGATTTCATTATTTTTTTATTGAGAGTTTTAAGGACGAAAGGGTTAAATGTTGGTTTGAAGCTAAAAGTATGATTTTTTAATCACTTTTGTTGCGAATTATAATTAATTAATGGTGTGAACTCATTACGTAAGACAGATTAGGTATCGGTATTGTTGTGATAGTGCAGGACCGGGATGAATGGCAAGTCGTCGGGACAAGGACTATCTTCACCTCGGCTGTGCTGAACATTTGTATGTACATACATTGCAGGCTCAGGACTAGGGCCAGGTATATGATAGGATGGGGTGGAGGAAGAGCGGCAGGTACAAGTGTGATTAAACTAATTCTGCCTGAAGGAAGTACGATATCTCCTTTCACGCAAGGCCAAACGAAGCGAAGCGAGGGCGACGCCGACGCCTGCCCCATTTGTGCCGCCACCGCGCTAAACGTACACCTATTCGAACGTATCTCATTTCCGGCTGGAATCCGGAATCGTAGACGCATTTAGGTATCTATTTGTCTATCTACCTGACGTATCAAGAAAGGGAATTATACCCTTTGCTGGATCCATTCGCGTTAAGTGAATAGCAAATGTTATGTTAGACTTTTGTGTAGAAAACTAAATCTTTTAACTTTATTACCTTTAGTATGTGCATACATGGAATGCGAATGGCAATGGGAAGAAATCTGTAACTCTGTATGCAGTTTGCATTCGGCGATGATGTGCTAAAAAGACGTGCAAATTGCATACAAATGCAATTCTGTACTGCGTTTTAGTGCCAACTACTGAAAGTTTATTCATTCATTCATGTGGAAATTATAATTTAAATGCATTTTATTTACTTGGCATTTTTCAGTTTTCTTCGTTGAGAGTCATTCATAAATTTTGCTCGAGTTTAAGTTTTGTAAAAGTTTTCAAGTGAGTCAAGTCGTAAGACTTGCTGTGTGTTCAGTGCTGTGCTTGAAGTTGCAGAAACATTAGTACATTAGTAAGTCTGGCTAACTTGGCTATGAAATGATGGTTATGCAGTTATAATTTGCGAGTGCGCATGCGCCGAAGTAACAAAAGTAGCAAAAATGTTGATTGTTTCAAGAGTTAAAGATTTTATCTGGATTTGACACACAGGATAGCGTAGGATAGGATAGTACATTGACTAATATTTGTTTAATTCGTTGCGGTGGCTTGCCAGGCCTGGCGCACTTTACTTTACTTTGCTGGAAGGGTGTGGTTGGTGTGCTTTTGCACGTAGCGCCGCCGTTGCCGCCGACAGGATCGAAGCGCTTGCTTGCTTGCTTTGCTAAAGTGAAGCCACTGAACGAACGAACGAACGAACGCATGCCATGGAAAGGCGTTGATTTATTGTCTTAATATTCGTCGTATATTTCGTAGATTGCAGCATGTTGACAGCGAACCAAAAGACAGAAAAGACACTTACACTTACACTTATCATCAGATATGTGTACATACTATAAGAGACTACTAGTAGGATATCCTAGGAATGACTAAGATTGTAAGTTTGTTCTTCGTGTTCTCCAGTGACTGAATGAGTCGTTTGACTGAGTGACTGACAATGCGCCAAAGTGAATCGAAGTTCAACTCAACTCAAAGAAAACAGCGTCCCTTTGATGATCGATCCAGAAACAGCAGAGCAAAGCAGAGCAGAGCAGTTGCACCTCGCGTTGCGTGTTTTTCGCGCATAACCGGATTTTCCACTTAGCGCCGCTTTGTTATATAAAAATAGCCCACTTGAAGCGATATGCAATCGGATTTTATGTGCGCAATTCTCATCTATTGCAAGAAATTTGTGTTTTTGTTATTACTTAGCTACTACTTAATTGACGGATAATTATAAATTCCTTAATACTGTAGCGTTTTTTAAATAATTTCCCACTGCTTATAACTTTTGGTGTTGAGTGGGTTGCCGACTGTTTAAAAGTTTTCTGACATGATTGACATTGCTAAGTAATTAAATATAAACGCATGCATGAAAAGTTGGACGCAAGCGCAAAAACTAATCGAACTTTGATATTGCAATTGAATGAAACTTCCGGTATCTATCCGCAAGTAACAAGTTTTGTCGACGCCGCCGCCTCCTCCTTAGACGTAATGAAGTATTGGTTTTCAAGGAAGGAGGGAAGCAGGTTGCGATATAACCTCACTTAGCGTCGTCTATCTATCTATAGATTTAATATTCCGACAACCGGCGGCGGTGGCGGCGGCGTAGGAGGCGGTAGAATGCGATTTATTAGCTTAAGCGGCAAGCCATGCAGAGTGGAGTGGAGTGGAAAGGACGCAATTATTATTCAACGTAAAGTTGCAGTTCTGACTCTGGCTCTGACTCATCGACAAAATCAATGCGAAAATGTGTAATGTAAAATGTTTTTACAACGTCTTGGTGCCTATTGTCTGGTAAAATGTAGAGGAGAATGAGAAATCCTGTGAGAAAATGTGTCCTCATTAAGGCGAAATAAAGAAACTGGCGTTAGTAATGTCGTAATGCAGACAAATAAGGACACGGACTTTAACAATTTCGCCGTCTTAGCGCCGACAAGACGTCTATGTCTACGACGACGTCGAGACGAGGCGAGGCCGGAGTTGAAATTAGTAAAAATCACGTGCAAACATAATTTAATTTCGCTTCCTTGACGCTGGCTGCTCTTGCTCACGTTCTTCTTGCTGTAGCGTCAGCTTCCTTCCCGCACACGAAGGCTAAGTAAAGTGTGCAAACTAAAGAAAAAGAAAATGAACCAAAGTAAAAACACCGCGCCGCTGCTTCTTTATATAGTTTAGGTTCTTTTGGTTATAATACTCACTCTACTCACTCGTCTTGTGCAATTTATTGTAATGCGATGGTTAGTGCCAAGAAGCAAGTGTCTCGGTGCCAATATGCAAACGTGATCAGGGACAAACAAGCAAGAAACAGGAGGCAAGCCAGCAAACAGCAACCTGATACTCGAATAAGCTGCCTCCGTACTCTTAAGCTCTTGTGCTTCTCCAATAACCGTTAGGACGTGTCGATGCGTTTTCGGTTTAGCACGCTTGGGTTCTGGGGAGCTGCTGGAGGCGGCAATCGTGCTCGAGTGCAACTTCACTTCACAGCCAGTTGCTGACAAGATAATTTCGTCACACTCGAGTTTGAGTACGAGCACATGCAGTGCTTTGCTTTGCTTGAGAGGCTAAGAATTATTCGCCTCGCAGGTGAATAAGAATACGGAAAAGGTACATTGGAATATTGGAAAATGTGCACTCTTAGAGGCGAATATCTCAGGTTCTGTATCGAATATTGTAAAACTGTTTGCAGTTTCATTTTCTACGTTGTCTCAATTTTTGTTTGGTACCAAAATCAATAACGAAATACGAAAAATACTAAGTTTTTTGTGATATGAGGCTTTGGAAATTGTTCAACTTTATTAAACTTCTTAAAAACCTTGTTTTTTAAGAAGATTTTTTTGTAAAGTGCTGACCCATTGCTGGGATAAGCACTTGCTTGTTCACTCTTTCATATACATTTGTTTGGGGCAAAGAGAAGGAAGTGCGAGGCAATTAGGTTATAAATATCAAAAGAGCAATTGTTGCTCAGGGGGCCGACGCGCAAAATAGCATTGTCCAAATGGGGGCAGCAAGGAACGAAATGGTGTTGACCTTCGCTTCGCTTCACTCCGTTTCGCTTCCTATTCGTACCGACGGCGGCGGCGGCGGCCAGAATGGCTGCATGGCCTCGGCCCAGATAGATACCCATGGACGGACGCATTGGCACCGCCACTGCCGCCCGCGCTGCCAACATCACCTTTCTACGCACTGCGCTGCGCTGCCTCCATACACTATCGGAAAAGTCGTTTCAATCCATTGTGCATGGAAATTTTATATTTATGATCCTTTACTAGCTGTGCTTGGCTTGGCTTGGCTTGCGAGGGGCAAAAGGATAAAACTACCAGCAAAATGTGCAAAGAATCAATTAGTATGCTATGCTGGTGGTGCATCGATAGACGAAGTGAATTTTGGGCTTTGGGTATGTATGTACAAATGATGCTCGACAGAGTTGTTGCCAGAGGATGACTGGAATTTATGACTGAATGGCAACGACAAGCCCGCGTTCAGCGTTAGCGTTCATTTCGGCCTGGCTTTGGCGTGTATGTACATACATATCTCTTTGCGAAACGAAATTGCAGTGCAGTGGTAACTGTCACGTACATCGGATTCCGATGGCAATGGCAATGTTTCTGCGGGCACAACTGCCGCTGCGCTGCCACTGAACAATGAACATATTACATCGACACGTACACTTTGTCTCTTCTAATATTCACTTCTTCTGTATTTTGTTAGTTGGACAATTGAATTACACTGCCTTGTCTTGTCTTGCATTGCATTGAATTGAATTGAAAGTTTAGTCGAATTGCGAGTAGACAAGAGAATAGAATGACAGTTCTTGAATTACAGCCAAACTGACAAAGTGCATTCATTGTTGGTATTGTTCTACCAGCAGGATAAATATGAAGATTGAAGTTGATGTGATTTGATTTGATGTGATGGGGATGTGTGATTGTGTTCAGTAAACCTCAAACCTCAAACCTCAACGCATAATTAGAGAGAAGAGAGATTGGCCGGGAAGGACCGGGCCAATGACAAAAAGTGCGGTGCGAATCGATATTTTCTGCCGAAAGAGCTGCTCGCGGACTTGCATTGCGTGGCATTGCATTGGCTTCTTTCTGCCTTGTGATTATGTGTTCGAGTCAGACTGGCGACCGCAAATGCGCACCACACAGTGCCCACACTGATCACACGCATCTCTTGGTGCGATCAATTGAATTTGTTTTTGAATAATGACACCATACAAGTGCACAATGTGTACATAATATTTGTAGGCAAACAGTCATGCAATCTGTGCGATTGGGATAGGATTGGATGCGTGGTTATCTTGTTATCTGCATGACGTAATCTTGTGCTGTCTGCCTGCCTGCCTGGCAGGCGTTGCATGCAAATGACGTGCAATAATTTCAAGATTATTCGTCTTGTAATATATATATTGCTATATGCATTTGACATTTGGGCTTGCGCTTGAAATAGCTTAGAAATTTATGTTGTCTACGTATTTCGAGAATTTCAATGAATTTCATTAGGAAAGGAATTAGTTATTGAAGTTTTGGCAATAGTTTATTTTAATTTATCCGGCCGAGAATTGATTTTAGTGGCGAACGGGGGCTGAATGAATGTTGTTAGGCCGCCTCCATGCGTGCAGCAACAACGTGACGTCGATTAGACTGAATCGACCGGAATGAGGAGGCGGCGGTGACGGCAGCGGTGGCAGCGGTTGAACATCGATGTGGACGCATAACGCAACTGTTTAATTAGTTGTTAACGAGAAATTAATTTGCAACTGCCTACATATTAACTCTCGAATGATTGAACGAATGAATGAATGGATGAACAAACGAGGATAATTACTTACGTACTTATATTTTTAGTAATTGACTGCTCTTTTGACGTTTACCTTTACAGTTATCTGTAATTTTATATATATTATATATAACAACCATGTAGGCGTCAGTGTGGCAATACGGGGGCGGCTAAACCAACAACTATATTTATTGGTTTGCTCTTCTTTTAACACACACGTCCACGCGATGTCAGTGCGTCGGCGGCGGTGACGGTGACGGCGACACTGACAGGATGCTGATGACGCATTTCATGCCTAATTGCACGTCTTTTTCCTTTACAACCTTCTCCCTGGATATAGGGTTCTGGATACTGACTGACGGGGGTGTCTCTTTATCCCCTCATCCTGATCCGACTTTGCATTTTTTCTCTCATTGGAAATTGGTCTTCGAAGGATTGCGCGAAGGATTTGGAATGATTTCGACTAGAGACTAGACTATTGTTGCGAGGGTTTAATATTTTCGTCCTTGAACTTTATTACAAGGATTAGAGCAAAATCTGTCCTTGCTGTTCTTCAGCTCTGCTCGCGTTGCTGCTTGCCTTGATTCTGCTTTACTTTGGCTGTAAATTTTATGACCTAGAGATGGATATGCGTTTTTCTTTTCTTTTTTGACGCTGATGCTGATGTTGATGCTGACGTGAAAGTGAACACCTTGATGTTTATTTATAATTCAGGATAACATACATACATAGCTATACATTGCTTATTTCTCTGCTTCTTTAAGATTTTGTTTGAGATTTATGGTAATTTTAAGTACGTTTCTATGTTTTTACGCAAATTTGCGGCAACATTTTACAACTTTAGCTTCGTCCTCCTGGTATATCCTGCATATATCTGGGCGCTTGTAAAGTTTCATGTTTGCAGACTGTGACTGCAGATTTCTTGTCTTTTGCCATATTAATGACGAACATGTTTGTTTGTTTGCTTGTTTGCTTATGAAATAATTTGTTTGTGTTTTGCAGAAACGAAACAGGAATTGGAAGACCTGATGGCCGACATCAAGAAAACTGCCAACAAAGTCCGTGCCAAGTTAAAAGTGATAGAACAAAACATAGAACAGGAGGAACAAATGAACAAGTCGTCGGCGGACCTGCGAATACGAAAAACGCAGCACTCGACGCTCTCGCGGAAGTTTGTCGAGGTGATGATAGAGTACAATCGAACGCAAACGGACTACCGAGAGCGATGTAAAGGCAGGATACAACGGCAGCTTGAAATCAGTATGTTGTTTGACTTTTACTCTTGTCTATTGCGAACAAATATACAATGATTTTATGATTACAGCCGGTAGACAGACGACGAATGAGGAGTTGGAGGAGATGCTGGAACAGGGCAATCCGGCTGTCTTTACCCAGGGCGTAAGTGCATACCGATGATACTCGTGAGTGTAATCTGCAATGTGGTGCGTTGTGTCATTAGATTATAATGGAAACGCAACAAGCCAAACAGACGCTGGCCGATATCCAGGCGCGGCATGCGGATATCATCAAGCTGGAGACCTCCATCCGGGAGCTGCACGACATGTTCATGGACATGGCGATGCTGGTCGAGAATCAGGTATGCCGAGCGTGTGAGAATGAAGGAAGGGTGTTTTGTGTGTGTGCATACACACGTTACACGCTTCATTCATTAAGGATTAATTAGGATAATGTTCGGCTAATGGCAAAGTGTCAGAAAGTGTTGGCCGAACATTATACACAGAAAACGAGCCCCTTTTTTGATAGCACTATTCAACGAGGAACTGAATTGACATGAAAATTGAAACAAAATGTGATCCACATCAATGCTCTACTTGGTATATAACCTAACCTCATATAACAAGGCCTAACTTAACACTTCTTTAATCAACGATGACGACGATCATTCATTCATTCAGTGCATAGTTTTTGATAATATTCAGGGATTGCATGGAAAAACTATATTCTCTTCTCTCTTGAATTAACTTTCCTCTTCTTTTGGGGGTTGCTCATTGTATGCTGCTTTGGTTCATTAGGGAGAAATGATCGATCGTATCGAATACCATGTAGAGCACGCTGTGGACTACGTACAAACGGCGACGCAAGACACGAAGAAAGCCCTCAAATATCAGAGCAAAGCGCGACGGGTGAGTGCTCCTTCATCTCGCCATTGTTGTTTTAGTTATTTAGCGCCCCCTAATCGAACAGTGTGTACTCGCTTTTAATTTTTGGTTTTGTTTTGTTTCTCTTTCTCTTCCATGAAACCACCAATCTCGTCAAATTCTTCCTCAAATTCGCACCTCAATCCCCTGACAATCCTGATGTTTTTCATTGACATTTTTCTATTACTATAAATGTTATCTTTATATATTTATACATATGTGCTTTGATTGTTGGTCATGCTGTGGTCAAACTGAAAAACAAACTTAACTTTACAAACCACCAAAATTGTTGCTGGTTTTACTACTATTACTATTACTAACTTAACTTAACTTAACTTAACCAACTATGCGATGCAATGCAATGCGATACGTGTTTTCTAATGCTCTCTAACTGACAATCACTGGATTTACACTTGTTTTGCTTATTTTGATGTTTCGATGTGAATTATTCTCTCTCTGTCTCAATGCAAATAACCAATCGATGTCGATGTGTCTTGTATGTACATACATGGGTGTCTCTCTCTATTTCAATCTCAATTTTCTGCTGGTGTCTCTTTAACAATCTGAATCTGAATATGTCATGCTCATTGACCCACCATTACCTACCAATACTGGTACTCTGCTACTACTATTACTACCGCCCCGCCATGGCATCTGCAATCAACCCTTCGCATAATAACGCATAATAACAATCTGAAACCTTGCGCCCGAAACCAACCAACAAACAACAAACGCACAAATCTGGGGCAACATCGCAACGTGACACGCGCACAAGGGCGAGCTGGTGGATCGCGTCGAGTACCATGTGGGCCAGACGCAGAATCATGTTGAGGTCAGCAAACAGCAGCTGCGCGCCGCCGCCACCTACCAGAGCAAGGCGCGAAAGGTATGTTGTCGCTCACGTCGAAGGACGAAGGACCACAACAAGGACAAGTCAGAATCACAATCAGAACGCCGATTGCGAATGCGAAAGAAATTTACATTCTTCAACTTTATCTCGTCATTTTCTGATCATTTCGTATTTGTCGCGCACAGAAACTTTCAAACACACTTTTTATTTCCATCTCACGTTGCCAGATGTTTGTTCGTTTGTCTGTCTGTCTGTCTGTCTGTGTACAATGTGTATAGTTTTTTCATTGATTTGTTTGAATTCTAGTGATCTGTGTGGTGTTTAGTGTGCATTTTTTGAGTGTTATTTCGTAGCTAAAGTATGTATGTATGTACAATATGAAAGTGATAAGAACAAGTGTGATTATTCACATTGTATGAGTGCGAGTATGGTTTGAATGTATGTATGTACGTGCTTATCTTGGCGTGTTGCGCCGTTACGGATTTATTTTATCGTTTCCATCCTGTTTTCTTATGTTTCCAGAAAAAGATCTTCATCATTATCTGCCTGGCAATCGTCATCATCGTTCTTATCATTGTTCTAGCAAATTTCTTGCCATGACGAGCGCCCGAATGAGCGCAGACGCCACTGCTGCAAACTTAGCAATGCGCGAAGAACGAAACCACTAAACAAACAATACAATAACAAACATATTTATTATTTCAATTGTTGTCAGCCAGGAAGGTATTCGCCCAGAGAGAGAGATTTGCATTACGCCATCTTACGTATCTTTTAGTATCATGGTCTTTGGTTTGGTATAAACTCGTCTAATAAGATAAGAATTCGTAATCAAAAGGAGAGATTCTACTGCTACGAGAAGCGTGGCGGGGACCAAATCATCCACAATATTTATTTATGCTGCCAACCGCCGCCTCCAGCAAGCTTTTAATGCAACGCAGTGCAACACAATGCAGAATTGTATGTAGTATTTCGTTAATGTAAGCGCAAACCTACCTAACATGGAGGAGAATGAAATGTTGGTACATACAACATACAGCAGTCATTTATTTTTTTTATCTGCTCAAGGACAGACAAAGCGTTACACGAGTTTGATGCTTAACAATTAATGAATTAATTACACTTAAAAGAAACAAAAACATATACTAGGAAGGAATTCAAAGTTCAAACAGTTAATTACTTAGAAATATATTGTATGTCTAAGCAATATACATATGTAATAATATATTAGCGAAGAAGAGGGAAAGAAATCTAAAAGTAAATCTAACGCAAACAAAAGAAAAACGTGCAGAAAGGAGATGATAACGAGTGGAGTGTGAAGATAACCATTATGTATTTGTGTAAATATTGTACAGTTATTTGCAATACGTAGGCAAGTGAAATATGAAATAGTTTATAAAAAAACAAAACCCACAAAAAGAAACCAACTAAGCGTAAATAATTGATTGATTTACTATTGCAACAACAACAACAACAACTATTATTATATTATTATTAAAATATCCTACATGTTAAAAGCTATTATATTATAAATTTAAATTATTTATGTTATACATACATACATATTAACAAAGCAAAGCGAAGTTAATTCAATCGATTTGATTCATATACTCAAACAGTAACAACATTTCGCTAGATTAGTTTTATGTGGCACATCACACGAACTAGGTAAACTTAAGAAGATCTGCATTTAGTAAGAGGAAAGTAATTATAAACTGATATTTAAAGGGATTTGCAAACTCTTAGAAAGTGTCCTAGACATGCGTAACCAAAGAAAATATCTTCGTGTTCCATTGGCAAATCTCGTCTCATGCTAGTGATCAAACTAATGCGAGGTTTTGCGATCATGTGCAGGGATAAACAAACATTAGATTAATATTCATTAACATTTAAGCTAAGTAAGCGGCGCAGGCGCTCGCTGTGAACGGAACAGAGCACAGAGCCGAAGTTGAAGGTGATGTTGGCATCGGCGCCCCCTATGTGTAATAAATTTGGATAAATTGTAATTAAATTCATTACCATAGACACGTATCTACGACCTAATCAAAACTAAATAGGCAAGCACAGAAGAGCAGAGCGTAATTATAATAAATCTGTCGTTTTGTTATGTTTTCTTTCTGTTTATTGTCCTGTTTTGTTAATTTAATGAATTATTTAAAGAGAGCAATAGAAGCACCACCACATGACCGTTCTGCGTTTGTTTCAAGCGTGAACTGAACTGACACTAACACTTAACTCTATTTGTTGTTATTACCGATCTGCAGAAGAAGATTATGATCCTAATCTGTCTCACCGTGCTGGGTCTCTGTGTGGCTGGCAGCATCGGATCATATCTTGGATTAGGATCTTAAAACTAACCACACTACGTCTCAGAAAGTGAGTGGAAATGATAAAAATTAAGCTTCTCATCAGCTGCCAATGTGCTAATATTTATTTCTTACAGACGCATCCACGTCATGGTCAGTCAACTCAACTTAATTCTTCTCTCAAGGGGAGCTCATTCTTTGATCTTACATTAACCCATCATCTCACATTAAATTCACAGAACGAAACGGAGAAGTGAGAAGAACGCATTAACATTGCTAACGAATCTCATCAATTTGCTTGCGCAATGAATGAATATGAAGATTGCTTCTGCTGACAAAAGAAAGGAATAATTTTGCTGCGCGACTTTCACAAATGAATCTTTGATCAAACAAACAACAAGAAATAGGCTAACTTTAATTATCGATATTAATCTAGCTTAATTAGTTAATTATTATCAATTAAAAGTACTAATGGTTCTCTATGCAAATGCAAATAAATCATCGGCGTTAAGGGAGGAAGCAAGCAAACAACGCAAGAAATTCCTTTATAAATAATTAATTAATTAATTAATTAATTAAGTACATACTTAGGTAAGAAAAACACGAGTGAATTTGAATATTAAGAATATTGATATGGAATTGTTGCGTTATATGCAAGAGGCAAGGCGAGAAAAACAAATTCAAGGAAAGCAAAAAAGGACGAAGCGATAAGCTTAGCTATGTAATTACTTAAACAATTTAAACATTTGCAGTAGCAATAATTATTATTATCACCATTATGTGTGTTAAGGCATACTACATACATACATACATTAAAGAAATATATCAAAGTTATGAGGATGATCTAGCGAAGTAGGGCGGGAAGGATAATTGAGCAGAATCGGTTTAGTTATTACGTCAAACGTGTGATAATACAATGCGAAACAGTCAAGTGAGTCACCTTATATTCAGTCGTTGCATTGCGTTATTTGTTGACTTTCTGCGATATTTTGTTTTAAGGTTTCAAGATTATACGTTTATGTACTTTGATGACTTTGTATAGGTTATGATTGCGTGTAGACTATGATAGAGATAATTTATTTGATATTGCGAAGCGCGTTCATCTTTGGCTGATTAATTAATTAATGAAATGAAATTTTAAGCGTTAGTTGTACATAACTTATAAATACATACTAAATATTAATTATTCTTAGGGCAATTGAAAAGGTTGACATTTTATTCTCGTTATTCTACAAATCAATTAATTGTACGCGTTGCATTTTTGGTTCTTACACAAACAATTAATTAAAGTATTCAAATTACATACAAGTAATTAAATTAAGGTTGTCATAACACATAAGAACGACGACAAATCCATAAAGATTAGATAAACACTTGAGTATAAATTAAATAATTAATATGTGTATAAAGAAATGATAAAGCAAATTGTGGTAACACGACAGGTAGACACACGATGATTCTATTCGGGTAAAAAGCATTACATATAAAGTATTCTCTATATAAAAACTAAACTCTCTAGGATGAAACGTGAGGTGCACAATCAGTAGATTTTTTGAGAGGCCTAATAACGTTAATAACATATACATACATACATTAAATATATAATTGATTAAGAAATTATACCAATAAAATACCATCAAAACACACCAATTAATCAAGCAGTCACAGCGATAACAATACAAGAAAACAAGGAAACAATTACACAATGCGCATTTGTTTTAGCAATTATTATTGAATTGAATTAAGCAATATGTTGCTTTTCTATTGACTCATTGATATAGAAGTCGAATAAACAATTACACCTAACATTAAATAAATAAAGACAATGAAAGGCAGGCGAGGCGGTCTTGATAACTAAAGTGGTAATAAAACATTAACAGTTTTTGCTAACAAAAATAACGCGTAAAAAGTTAATAGTAAATTACAAGTAGACATAACTAATCAATTAATTAACCAACAAATATATGGCTAAATCGTAGGCGTAGATAATTAAAATCTATGTTCAATTCATTATGAGCGGCAGTCTTATATAAATATACATACACGTAATATAACCGATAAATTAATTACTAAACAAATAGCGTACTGTTTAGAGACGTACATAGAACTATTATTAATACATACTAATAATTAATATTCTATTCTATTAGAATATTTGATGCTGCTTTTAATTAATTACTGCAACAGGTGTAATTGTCTATTCGACGATGATGAGTAACGCATTCGTAAAAGTTTCGGAATTTTGGCCGGAAAATTTCGAGATTTTTCGAATAAATTATGATATTTGTAGATTATTACATCACCGCGAGCAATATATGTAGGTCTGTCGAGCGACTAAGCGACTAGATGTGGAATATATCCAACGATTTGTATAAAATAGCGTAGGAGTAAAATAATTCACTGCTGCTGGCCAGCAGTGATACAACAACCAGAAACTACAATTATTTAGATAGAAAACACTTCCACTATTCAAGCTTCAGCGTATATGTATTCAGTGAAATGCAATCTCCCGTTGTCTTCCGGCTTTTCTACATACTCGTAGATCGATTGTTTGGCCGCTCCGCTCGCTTTTTCGCAACTCAACTGACGACACAACACACGCCAACTAACTCAAACTGTCATAAAACTTGAACACTTATCTCAAATTCACAACTTGAATTCATGAATTGAATATGAATGTTAACCTGACGTTTTTCAGTTGTTACGAAGTGTGTATGATTTATGCGTTTGTACATTAACAATTCGGCTTTTTCACACGATGATCTCATTAAGTAATGACGACTTGCGCATGCCTGTGCTACGCAATGCATTCGTATGTATGTACTCACTTATTAGTTATACAAAATATTATAGTTGAAAACGAGAAGAGAGCAAGTAACAGCCAGCTACAAACCAGTGGTGGAGTCTTGCGGGGGGCGTATTTACATTATACATTATTAATATTAACGAAGAACTATATATTTGTGTAAGATATAGATAATTTTATACTGGATCTTGTTAGTGTTACTTTAGTGCGTTTCTTACTGACCCCAGACGGAAAAACCTTACGTGCATAGTGACTTACCGAGATTAGTTAGATTTGCGTGGTTGTAATAATGATTTCCTCATGCATTGTCACGTTTATGTATGTAGTGCTCTTTATGAAGATGACAATTCTTGGCAGTCAGTCATCACTTGTAACATAAAATGAATTACAACTATTGTAAGAAATAAATTAAAGTAAGTTGTCAATTGGATGCGAGCAAATTACGCGATTGTGCAATACTGATGAAGTTTGCAAGAAGCAAAAGCAGAGTAAAGTAAAGAAATGAATGTGGTTAAAACTTAATTAACAATTTTTCTTGCATCTCTGTGTGTTGATGCGACAAAGTGAGATATTATTGTAGCGCAGAAAACTTTTTATCATTATAAAATAATTGATATATTATATATGAGGATATATACACACATACATTACTACTACAACAATTAGAGACAAAATGATTCGGAAGATCGAAGCAGATGAAGAAACACAGAACATAATTCCAATGTAGTTTGCAATTTAGAGTCGACTTTACTCGTACATACATAACTACTAACAAGATAAGTGTGTTCGTTCGCAAAATAATTCAATGTTTCAAGGGAAAAACTACCAAGAGATGAGTGGAAAGTGGATAAAGTTAGGATGTAATATCACTACTTACACTGTACAAACATGGCAATATTACATTAATGAAACAGCTTCTTGGGACAAGTTGTGATTCAATCCGCAAAAAGTACTTATCATTAATTACATTACCAATTAATTAAACTCTAATTGAAGCACACACCAAGTATTATAGATTAAAATCGAGCGAGTGATTTGGCTGTGGTAAAAGCGCAACCGCAACCGCAAGAAGCATTCAGCCCTCACTTCTTAACTTATAAACTTGAACTTATACCTGTAATCAACCCTCTATCTCACTCGTGTGTTGTGTTTCCTTACATTCAAATTCGAAAAAACAGCAAGCGAAAAATCATACAAACACGATACTTAGTTGCACCCTCATTACCAAGCAAAACTTAAATGATAAAATGTCTGTGTCCGCTCTTGTTGTATAAGTCTTTTAATGAATGTGCACGTTTACCACGTCGGCGTCTCGACGCTCTTTCCGTGAGGCACTGGAACAAGCGACTGAAAACAAACATGAAAACAAGATGAGAAATAATTGCGTGCAATAAAACTCCATTTGATTCTCAAACAAACTAACTAACCTAAGCTAGAAACAAAGCAAAGCAAAGAAAAGCAAAACTAGTATCACTCTTACTAACACCTACCTATATAATTATGATATAAATAATTGTATTGTATTTATATTTACCTCTTGTAAATATCTAGTTGGTAGTGAGGCCCAATGCAAAATTCGATTGAGTAATAATGGATTATTTTCTCATTCGACCTCTTCAACCACACGTGTTAATATATACATATAATGAATGATATTATATAAATATAATTACTTAGACAATAATGAGACATGAGAAACTTTGACAGAATAGTGCACTTTGTTACATTATAAGTACGATATAACGATGTGTGTGATGATGCAACAATTATAGCTAGATAGATAGATAGATAGATATGAAGGGATAAGGAAGCACACGAAATATCAATCTCAGTTATTTTTGTAGGGTAGTGCTCTGCACACTTGTGTACAATTCTCAGACAAATGTAAATTAATCATTGTTAACTTAACTGCGCTAGTACACAATATATATACTTATATACGAAGGGGCAGGGAGAGGAGCGAAGAATCCAAACTTGGGAACTTGCAATTCCAGTGTCTCAAGACGTCGAGGACACATTGTACCTATACTGTATAGTAGGTGATTCATTTAAAAATCTATATAATATACAATTGAAAGTGGAAGTTTCAATTATAACATCTTCCAAGTAAGAAAATTATATTCAGCTTGTATTTTTCTTGATTGTATCCCAAGCTTTGAGTTTCACAGCATTTATTTTGATTAATATTTCATACTTCATACTGATATGGTTAAAACACGAATATGAGATGGTGAAACATGGACAGGGCATTTCGTCGTCGTCGTCGTAGTCTTCGGTCATTACAGTCGCTCAACACCAACGAATCGCTGGCAGATTTGGTTATCTCGATCGTTGGTCGCTACCTTCTTGGCTGGATTTATCAAGTCCATGTTGTACAACCCATTCTTGGTCGTTTTCTCCGGAGCGTGATTCGCATGCGCTTTAATGAATCGGATTGCGACTCGTGGGTCGAACTTAGACATGAACAACTTGTGTCCCCAGGTTATCAACGCCAGCGGCTACAAAACCACAATTGCGATAACATCTCAACAGATGGTTGGTGTAAGTTTTGATTTGCTCTTACTCGTTCGTGAGTTAATGCCCGTGAAGCAGTGATTACATGCCGAAACATGCAGTTTGCCACAATATCCTTCAAGTATTTAACCTCAAAGAAGTTTGCACAAGGATGGTACAACATTACGACTGCTCCATGTTCCAGATTATGAAGCCACCTTTGAGGTGGTACATACCGGTATTCTCCATACGCACTCCACACAGGTCTGTGACCACCACTAAAACACAAACTTACAGTGAACGAAGGATAGAAATAGTCGCGAAGTGCACATACAAACTTGGAATGGTATGCTTATACTTAATTGTTTCATTCATACAATAATGGGGCGCCTGAAACAAAAACAGCTTCATTCTTGAGTCTATAACCCTAAAAGAAAAGTTACATTGTATGCCCGTGGAATGTGATCGATTTCCATCACTGGATGGATATCTTTATTTGGTAAGTAAAGTGCTTTCTTCTCGTAGCAGGAGTACATCTGGGCAGACCCATCATAATCAACGTCCAAGTTAGTCTGCAAGCAGAAACCAGCGTCTTTGTTGTGAAAATCGAATGAAATGTAAACATACTTGTCCATCATCACAGTCTTCAATTATGCCCATTGGAATCCCATTGGGACCATGAGAAACGTCCCTTGGTGCATCCGGGAACCATCTGCCCTTCCATGACTCACCCGCTACAAGTAAATATTATCAATAGTTATCCATCCAGAATATTATCACACTTACAAGATTGCGCCACTTCCTGAGAGAATATCGCAAATGCAACAAAGAGCCACTTGTTCATTTCAGAACGGTTTGATTGTAGATTGCCACTGCCCGCAACAGATTTTACATAGTAATTGATTATTTAAACTAAATTGGCTATTGTTGACTGACAAAAAGAGGGCCTGGTCCAAAGCGGCGTGCGAACGCGCGTTTAATATCTGACAACAAACAACAGTGCAAACAGATGTTCAATAATAGTAGATCATCACTCGCATCAATGTGTATGTGCAGTTGCCTATCACATAATTTTAAAGTTTGTTATTAATAATATTTCTAATTGCATAGTGAATTATTAGGAATTATTATAAACATAAAGCAATCCTAATTATATCTACAACTCTAGATTTAAAAATGTGAATAAAACAATCGTATACGCATTATTATAAAATGAAAGTGTTTAAAGGACACATGCGCTCGCGCACAATTTTGTTAATTGTTACAACATTCATATATGTGTTAAAAACATTGGAAATATGCAGTGTTTGACGACAAGGTTTTGAGTACGAACGCCATAAGTTAACCAGCACTCAACGGGTTATCACTGTTGTTATTTAAACATTGTCAGTTCGCGAATCATAGAGATTAAATATAGCATTTAAATAATTAAGTAAGTACGATAGATAAAAGTTTATTACATCTAAACGTGTTTTAGTACCACCAATCTTATTTGCATACTACTAGTTGAGTTTTAAAATGTGTTGTAAAGAAATGCGCAGTTTGCAACGAGAATTTTGGTTTTTGCAATTTATGAATTAAAGCATTCAAGAAAAAATAAAATTTAAAGCTCTGCAATTAAAATTGCAAATAAATTCACTTGATATGACTTATAGTATTGCATTATCTCTACGCGTGTTTCATATAAATGCAGGATTAACTCAAGTTAAACAACTTTAAAGTGAAACAAGTTTAATAAACGAACCAGTTTAATTGCGAGTGGCGTTTAAATATCATTTGTTACAATACGACGTACAATATTCGTTAGTTAACAATCATTATTTACAGATTAATTACTCCAAGGATGGATGTGCGTTTGAAGAACACAACAAATACACTTGTATTTTTTGTCAATGGACGAAAGGTATAATACAATAATTTCTAAGTTAATTTATGCCATTTTAAAACAACTTTCTTATCTTATTTACAGGTGGTTGATGGTCATATAAATGCAGAATGGACGCTTTTGTATTATCTCCGTAACAAACGTAATACTCATTTCCATACGTTGGTTATAAATTATTCAATAATTGTTATTGTTCTGTTTGTTTATCTCTTTAGTTGGATTATGCGGAACGAAACTGGGTTGCGGGGAGGGCGGTTGCGGAGCATGCACTGTCATGATATCCAAGTATTTACGCAACGACGATAAAGTCATGTACGTTGCTCATTTATTATTTTCTTCGGTGACTTAAGCTTATTAGTGTAACAATATCTTTTAGTCACTATCCTGTGAATGCGTGTCTGACACCAGTATGCTCCGTCCATGGCTTGGCTGTGACTACCGTGGAGGGCATAGGCTCAACAAAGACACGATTGCACCCCGTTCAAGAACGCATTGCGAAAGCCCACGGTTCCCAATGTGGTTTCTGCACACCTGGCATTGTCATGTCCATGTACACTCTGGTCAGGAACATGCCGAAGCCTTGCATGGAAGACCTAGAGGTAGCGTTCCAGGGGAATCTTTGCAGATGCACTGGTTACAGGCCCATCATCGAAGGATACAAGACATTCACAGAGGACTGGGAGCGTGCGCATATTTCCAATGGATTTGCAACCAGAAACAGCACCAATGGGTGTGCAATGGGAGACAAATGCTGCAAATTGCAGAAAATCCAGGGAACCGAAGATAAACTCTTCGTGCCGAGTAAGTTTGTACCTTACGACGCATCACAAGAACCCATCTTTCCAGCAGAGTTAAAGCTGCGTGACTACGACCGTGAATCGCTTGAATTCCAATCAAAAAATGTATCTTGGTATCGCCCCACTACAATGGCAGACTTTCTACAGCTGAAGGCCACTTATCCGAATGCTAAGATTGTTGTGGGTAACACAGAGATAGGCGTTGAGGTCAAATTCAAAAACCAATTGTACCCTGTGATTATCCAACCAACGGTTGTAAAAGAACTAAGCCAGATTGTAGTAGACAACGATAAGATAACCATTGGAGCTGCAGTCAGCTTAGATGAAATCGACCAAACCTTCAAGCATTTAACCAAGAACAGGAACCATTCGGAAACCAAAGTTCTCAAAGCAGTTGTGAAGATGTTACATTACTTTGCCGGCAAGCAAATTCGAAGTGTAGCTTCGATCGGTGGGAATATAATGACAGGGAGCCCTATTTCTGATCTGAATCCCATCTGGATGGCGTGTGGAGCCAAACTTCATCTGCGTTCGTTAACTTCCTCCCGAATTGTTGAAATGAACGATAAGTTCTATACTGGTTATAGAAAAACTCTTCTTGCACCCGACGAAATATTGCTAGCCATTGAAATACCCTTCACAACACCAAACCAACATTTCTATGCGTACAAACAAGCGCGCAGAAGAGAGGACGACATTGCCATCGTGAATGCAGCATTTAACTTCACTCTGGATGAAAATAACGTCATTTCTCAGGCTGTAATGGCCTTTGGGGGAATGTCTCATACTACTATTCTTGCAAAGAATGCGCAGAAGTTGATTGGAGAGCAATGGAACGAAAGCATGTTGGAGAAGGCTTACAGATTCCTGCTTGAAGATCTACCACTGACTGCTGACGCACCTGGAGGAATGGTGAGCTTCAGGCGTGTTTTACCCTTGAGTTTCTTCTTCAAAGTATATCTGCAAGTACGCAGCGACCTCCGCTTAGATATTGATAATCAAGATCTCAGCGCTTTGCAAGGATTTGAATTCAAACCACCAAAGAGTAGTCAATATTTTCAGACAAGTTCAGAGAATAATCAACAGGCAGTTGGACGTCCGATTGTGCACACGAACGCGTTTAATCAGGCCACTGGTGAAGCGATTTACGTGGACGACATGCCACGTTATGAGCGAGAACTTCATTTGGCCTTTGTATACTCCACCAAGTCCCATGCAAGGGTCGTATCCATAAACGTGGAGGAGGTTTTAAAGATGGATAATGTCGTGGATGTGCTGCTTCTCAGTGACATCCCAGAAGGTAACAACCAAGCAGGCTTCATGAATGATGAACAATTCATTCGGGATGAGTTGGTTACCAGTCAGTATCAAATCTTGGCCGGAGTGCTGGCCACTGACCAGGTGTCCGCTCAAAGGGCGGCTAAAGTAGTGCAAGGGAAAGTGGTTTATCACGATCTGCCCTCGATCATTACCATTGATGATGCCATTGCCCACGAATCCTTTTACCCTTTCATGGGTAACTTGCATTTTGGGAATGTGAACGAAGCATTCAACTCGTGCAAGTTCACCCTTGAGGGAGAGACGCGCACAGGGTACCAAGAGCATTTCTACCTTGAACCGCAATCTTTCCTCGCTGTGCCCAAAGAGGGGCAAGAACTTGACTTGTATTGCTCTTCTCAAGACTTCGCATCGATGTCGGAAGCCACAGCGGCTTTGTTGAATATTGACCAGAACAAAGTCATATGTAAGGTCAAACGGATTGGTGGCGGCTTCGGAGGGAAAGAAACCCCTGGTAGAAAGTTGGCACCATTGGCTGCCTTGGCTGCATGGAAGACCAAGCGACCTGTGAGGTTAGTTCTCGACAGGGACGAAGACATGGGCAGCACCGGCGGCCGTAATCCGTTTTTGGTCAAGTATAAAGTTGGTTTCACCGAGGATGGCAAAATATTGGCGGTTGATTATCAAGTTTATGTCAATGCTGGTCACTCGTACGACATGTCCCATCTAGTAATGTTGCATGGCATGAGCGCCTTGACGAATTCATGTTACATCCCCAATGTAAAAATGGCCGGTCATCTTTGCAAGACCAACATGCCCACCAACAATGCCTTCCGGGGCTTTGGCATTCCCCAATGCATGTTTGCAGTGGAAACAATGTTTAGGAACGTCTCCGAGTTCCTGAAGAAAGATTACATTGAGATACAACGCATGCATTTGTTCCGAGACGGGGATCTCACGCATTACAACCAGAGAATGTTTGGGTGCACCATTCATCGATGCTTCGAAGAAGTCATTGCGAACTCTGATTATTATAATAGACGCCAAGCAATTGAAGAATTTAACAAGTATGTCAAGTGTTTGGCACTTTTTGAACATTTCCAGCTAAAATTAATTTGATCTTAGGCAAAATCGTTGGAAGAAACGTGGCATAGACTTGGTACCCACCACATATGGGGTTGGTTATGGTGCGGATCACTTGCAACAAGCCACTGCACTGGTCCTGGTTTACAGAGACGGTTCAGTTCTTTTGAATCACGGTGGTGTGGAGATGGGCCAAGGATTACACACAAAACTGTCGCAAATCTGCAGCAGCACCCTGGGCATTCCCATCGATCGTATCCACACCTCAGAAGTGGCCACCGACAAAATCCCCAACAGTATCGCAACGGCTGCCAGTCTTTCCTCGGACATTTATGGAATGGCTGTTAAGGTACGATGCTAATTAACCATAGAACAATCCATTACGCTGCAAGTACAGTACAATTAATACATTTCAAATGCTTTTAAACGTTTATTAATAGAATGCGTGCGATAAGCTGAACCAACGTCTTGCACCAATTAAACAACAACTGCCGAAGGCCACTTGGAATGAATGGATCACAGCGGCGTTCATGCAGCGCGTCAGCCTGACAGCTACTGGTTACCATCGAGAGCCGGAAGTGAACTTCGACTGGCAAACAGGGACCGGCGACCGCCTCTATAACTATTTCTCCTTCGGCGCTGCATGCACCGAGGTGGAGATCGATTGCCTCACCGGGGACCATCAGGTACTGCGGACTGACATTGTCATGGATCTGGGGAACAGTTTGAACCCTGCTATCGACGTCGGGCAAGTAGAAGGTGGGTTTATGCAAGGGTACGGTCTCTTCGTCATGGAAGAAATGGTAACCTCTCCGAACGGCACTTTCATGAGCAAAGGCCCAGGGGCTTATAAGATCCCAGGATTCAATGACATTCCCATTGAGTTTAACGTCGCGCTCCTGAAGGATTCCTCCAATCCAAAAGCCATCTTCTCCTCGAAAGCCATCGGGGAGCCCCCATTATTCCTCGCGGCGTCTGCGTTCTTCGCATTGAGAGAAGCCATCAAGGCAGCCAGAAAGGACCCTTTGGTTGATTTGAACGCCCCCTTAACGGCTGAACGTATTCGCATGGCCTGCCAGGATGAATTTACCTCAAAGGTACCACCAGTGGCGTCCACATGGAGAGTTGAATATCTATAATTCGAGTGCATATTTCGTCATTCGGATTTCCGAATTGAATTTAATTATAACATCATTACTTACGGTGAACATTATTAGACGTAACATATTCTTATTAATGACATTTGGCCATTCACCCAACGCAAATACACGACGTATTCCCCATTAATTTTGAATTAATTTGAGGATTACTTAACTTCATCGAAAGTAATTTAGAAAAAGTGAAAAGAAGTCTGCGGCGTCCCTTCCTGGCCCCTCTAAGCAGTTGCTCACGAGAGAAACTATGCGCTTACCGAAAAATGAAAGACTAGTTTACAAGGTCGCTTAGAGATTTCACAGAAAATACATGTTCTGGCCACTTACATCGCTGATTTCTTGTGTTTTTTTCCATGTCAGCGCTCTTACGCCAAAAAATGCTTAGCACATGCCTTTTCATTCAAAGCTCAGCTCAGCTCCGCTCCGCTTCGGTCCGGTCAGGTTTTGTGTTCTCGTCCCTGCGCAGCCGGCTAATATTTGCACTCCGCCAACAGCCAGTCAGTCGTTGTCCGTGGCTTGGATGTACTCTGAGCTTATTCGAATACGAATAAACTCATCACCAAACAATGTAATCGCGTCTGAAGTCCAGAGCGTAATTCACTTTAATATATAAGTGCGCGCAGTATCGGCGTTTAAAAATCAGTCGCGGTCAAAGCAGTGCACACTACACATCGACCAATTTGGCAGTGGTACAACAGCTATGGAGTTACCATCAAAAGAACCTCAGCCGGAACTCATCACCGAGGACCTCCTCGTGTACCCAGACCGCATTGCGGAAGTCTTCCGGGATAAGACGGTGTTTATCACGGGAGGTACCGGCTTAATCGGCAAAGTCCTCATTGATAAACTTCTTAGATGTTGTAAAGACATCAAGAGGATTTATCTCTTGGTCAGGGGCAAAAAGGGCAAGAACGGGGAGGCAAGAATTGATGATATTCTTAAAAATCCAGTAAGTCCATTGTTAACTTACACTTTTAATCAAATTTAATTGAAATTGTTTGATTTTTCATGTTATTATTAGTTGTACACATTGCTGAAACGCGATGTCAACAACAACTTTCGACATAAACTCGTGGCTATCGTCGGTGATATCGTCGCCGAGAATCTGGGCATATCGCAGGCGGACCGCGAGGTGCTTATCAATGAGGTGGATATCGTTTTCCACAGTGCTGCGAGCGTGCGCTTTGACGAACCCTTCAAGAAGATCGTCCTGCTGAATGTGCGAGGAAGCAAGTTGATGCTGGACCTTGCCAACGAAATGAAACACTTGCAGGTACAACGTCATTCAGAATTTAATTTGTTTATCCGACTCACGGATGTTTAATTATCGGTTTTGCAGTTGTACGTGCACGTCTCTACTGCTTACGCGCACACCAAGGAAAAAGTACTCGAGGAGAAAATGTACCCGCCGCCAGCGAATCCCCACGAGATATTGGAGCTGGTCAGGATTCTAGACGATGATATTTTGAACTCCATCGCGCCAAAGTAAATGCGCATAGTTTGACGTGCAAATAGGAAAGAGGATTAACGCATGATATCGTTTTGTTATTAGATTAATGACTGGATATCCAAACAGTTATTCGTTCTCCAAGGCATTAGGTGAAGGTCTAGTGAACGAGCAGATAATGCAAGGAAATATCCCCGCTGTAATTGTACGACCTTCTGTTGGTAATGTGATGTTCTTTCTGATAACCAGCTAGAAATCTGTAATTTTGTATTGGTTTAGTGATTCCTATCTATCTGCATCCCATGCCTGGGTGGATTGACAACCTGAATGGCCCTGCAGGGTTGCTTATCGCTGCTGGGAAGGGCGTTTTACGCACCATGTACATGCCAAACAATACTTACGCCGATTTCGTGCCTGTTGACATTGCCATTAACGCCTTGTGCGTGATCACACGCTTCTACATCAATAACCCGTATGTTTTATTAATTTATGTAAATACTGATGAATCTCCATGACTTTGTGGACTTTTGCATGGTTTATTCATCAGGGAGCGACGTAAAGATCTGACTGTGTTCAACCTTACCACGTCATCCGTGGTCAAAATGTCTTGGCAACAGATCATTCTTCTTGGCCGGATGATCGTCACGCATAAAATTCCGTTCAACTGGATCGCGTGGTATCCCGGCGGGCAAATCACCTCGAACTATTACCATCATCTGCTGTGTTTCTATACGAAACAATATATTCCCGCCGTGATTGGCGACGTAATTTTGCAATGCTTTGGGATTAAGCCAGTGTAGGAATAATTTTAAATAATTGAAATCATTGATCTTTGAGCTTTTAACTTTACATAATCATTTTTTTCAAATATTCCATAGTTTGAAGCGGATACAACATAGGATTCAGAAAGGTTACGAAGTATTCAGCTATTACACGAATAACCAATGGGAATTCCAAAACGAAAAGACGTTGGCCTTGAGAGAGGAGATGAACCCCCGCGAGATCATGACCTACCGGCTTGACGATGAAAACCTGGACATTGAAGGGTATTTCACGCACGCAATGTTAGGTAGTCGTCGGTATTTGATGAACGAGCCTGATGAGACAATTCCTACAGCTAGAAAACACACCCAAGTGTAAGTTTACTTAAACAACTTTCAAGTATTATTTATAATCAATTGATATTTTTATTCTAGAATGTACATCGTGGACAAAGTTTTTATTTGTTTATTATTTTACCTATTGTTTTATGTTTTGTATAAGTGTTATTCAATGTTAGTCGTTTAATGTTGTTATCAATGTGTATGTTGAAACTTTTTAAAACTTTTAAATACAAGTGCGATTGGTTGCATACATTCTATAAGGAATTTGTACTTGCTATGACTGAATGAATGAAATTGCGCTTGCGCATGCTTTGAGAAAAGTGTGAAGAGCCGTGTGCTTGTTGCATTGCCGACCGTTAGTGAGTCGTGCATGGCGTGTGTCGTCGGTTGTTGTGCTGTGTGAACGTAAACTCTGTGTAATTGTCGTCAATCGGCTGGTTAATCATCGTCGCAATGATCCGCCAGCCTTGCGTGAACAGCGCTGTCGATTAAAGCAATTCGCGGTACGTACAGTCATACAGTTCCTAATTTGCCCGCCATATCTTATCAACTCATTTCAACCTGTTGCATTCGCAGACTGACTGACATTGCATCGCATGCCGTGCCTTGCACAAACGATGTGATTGTGGGACAATGTTTGTCAATAACAGACTGCGTGTGAACCGATAGCTGTAGCTTCGGTGGACGAAGCGACCAAACAAGCCAGAGCACGACATAAACAGAATCGAACGTGATTAGAAGTGAAGCAAACCAAGGCAAGGCAAAGCAGTAGTGTTGTGATCGTAGCAGCGCGAACAAAGTACAGTGGTACAGTGGAGTGGATGTTATGTGGAGGAATGCCATAGTGTCCAGTTCGACTGGCTCGATAGGGATTACTCTCATCTGGGATTAGAAGCTGCAGCACAATGGGCATTCTCAGCTCGACCCTGTCCAAGGAGGACTCGCCGCAGATGCCCGTGCAGGCCTACAGCCACCATCATCAGCAACAACAACAGCAGCCGCAGGCTGAGCCTCGTGCGGAGAGTGCTCTGAGTAAGCATCATGCGCGCCAGGCCAGCATGCGAGCCAAGTCCAAGCAGCCGATGCCCGACCCCGGCGAGCTGGAGAAGAGGTTCACCAAAGTACTGGTTAGTAACGAATAACCATACACCACAAAGCGGTGCAAGATCAAGATACCGCTATGCATGGAAACCCACCAACTAACCTAACACTTATCAGATTCCAGATAGATTCCAATAACCACAACCAAATATTTCCTTTATGTTGGTTTACGTGATTCACATTTCATGTGATAAGAGTGTAGTGTACGCGACCTTAACGTTTTTTGCACATGACTATGACTGACTGGAAACAACTGAATGTAGGAGTATGGGATTTTCTGTTCCATAAATAAATCGGTAGTTATTTCGGAGTTCGGCCTGAGAACCGAACCTTCTAGGTTAAGGTTGGTTCCTGCACTAAAATTAGCTCTCCTTCCAGCCGCAAAAGCAGCAACGTGCTTTGTCTCTTGAGGTTCCACTCGCCCATTAACGAAATTGACACGAACTTGTGCCGTGACTAAATGCTTCAAGCGATAAGGGCACGAAGTATAAAATTTAATTGAAATTAAAAGGGTGCGTCTGAATGAATAATTCGCCCAATTGGAAGCAAACTGTTATTTAATTGCAGCAAAACACGGGACTTTGTGCATTATTTGCATTGTTGGAATATGAATTGTGGTGTGGTCATCGGCGAGTGAATTCAAGAGTCTAGCCGGGCCGGTATACGTATGTAGTCGTATTATATTATAGAACGAAAGGTGCGATGCACTCGACACGTTCCACACACGCATTCGTCGCATTTCACATTTCATTGGATCGCGTAGGTAGACGCAGTGCATTCATGGCTGCCCTGCTCTTCTCTTCTCTTCGTCGTGGGACCCTTCGTGCCACCGCAAATAAATAAAATGTTGAGTGGATGAGCCCCACCCTGTCTGACTGTCTAGTCGGCGTATATCATCCGACGAGACAACAAGTCAATAAAACTAATGAGAATGCAAAGAATGCACATTAAAATTAAAAAAGAAAACTGCAATTGTTTGGGCGAAATTGTTCTGGTGTCATGCTGATTGAACGCCATTTAAACGACACGCATTGCATTCTTCTGGTATCATATCATTCATCTCTGAGTTCGATACGAAGAAGTCGAAGAAGAAGCTGCAAAGTTTATTGTCGCTGCGCTTGCGCTGTGTAGCGTCTTTTATATTATAACGATGCCCAGGCTGCATTTGCATGCGCATCTTTAAACATATTTAAAGATTTCACTGTTTATCATCGCGCTGCATTTGATTTGCATATGCGGTATTTATTTGCACGTTAGCGTGGCAGGTCTGTCATGAATCAATCGAGACATAAACCGAAGCAAAGGCATTTATTCCATGCCTGTGCTGGTTTGCTTAACTTTGCTTTGGTTTACAGTTTATTAACCTGTTATCTATTGTGCATGCTTTTTATCAGTATGGCATGTTTTTCAAATAATTATTAATGTTAGGTGTAATAATAGATCCGAACCAACCAACACGTTCGGTTGGTGTCGGGCTATCGCGCTGTCATGCCGATAAAAAGTATGCAAAGGTAAGCTAAGCACATTCTATTCCAATTGGCATTCTTTGTTGGTCGTCCAGTGCGTTTCCGGCCCGCGCAACTCGCTGGGAAATTGAATGCTGGGCATCGTCATATCCGGTTTCTACCAAATCAAATCAAAAGCCAAATTCAAATTTATATTTAAATTTCTATATGTACTTATCTATTTGAAATGAGTTGATGTTATTACCGAGAAATTGAATAAGTGATAAGAGTAGGTATGAATCATGACTTATGCTTGCATATTTTGTTTATTCGTGAATAATTTTTGTTTAGGTCACAGCGCTATTTATGATGATATTATTACAACACTTAATGATATGACATTAGCCTGGGTTAGGTCAGGTTATGTTTAATTTGGAAAAGCGTTAGCTGAAGAACAAATAAGCGGCGAGTGTCACGTCAGGTAAACGTAAACCAGGAACTAATCAAGAGACCAAACGACTGAGACAATTTGTATGCAGTTTTTCTTTTCTTTCGAAGAGAAGAGAAGAGAAATGTTCATGATGTTATGTTCGCGTCGAAATAACTAGAACGTAAATAGGATCTTTCCTTTATGCGCTATTATTTTACATGAATCCACCAATAGGTTTCTTCCTCTTGCACAAAGCAGAACTTTCCATTTAAAGTGCTTGTTGCTTGAACATTTTACCCACATATTTATTCATATCGTAACTGAACCAAGGGGTAATATTTTAGCTATCAATACCCTCGTTGAACAGTGCACTGCCACTCATTAAATTCATTATCCCATTAGGTCTGCCTGTTGCTCAACTCACTCAATACATTGGGCAATGAGGGTCTGGCATACGCAAAGCATGGCAAAGAAACAAACACTTAGGGTGTGTGTAGACTTGCACTGTCTTGTCATGTCACGCTAATGCTTATTGGATGAATTAAATCCGGAAATAAATAAATATGTACTTGTTGTTCGCAAGAGGTGAATTGAAGTTCAACTCTTCTGGTTCACCAGCTGCAGTACTGTACGTACTGACAGGGCAGTGCATAAGTAATGAGATTATTACATTATGAACGGGAAGTAATCAAGTGCAAGCCAAGTCTACGTCTGCCTGGATGCACTCACTTTGATCGTCGGTTTTTGTAATGCGCCTTTGCGAGCAATTGCCGACTGACACAAATGTTAGTACGCCAGCGCCAGGTTGGAGAGCGCGAAAGAAGACAAGACAGGACAATAAATATCTAGCAGGAGCGACGTTTTGGGTCAAAGCGTGGGTTCAAACCGAGTTTAGTTGAGTTGAGTGAGATTGCAGCTTATTAGCGGGCGCACGACGCGCTTGTGTTGCAAATCAATCTCCTCGTATGTAGGCAACAATACAACAACAACTATGATGATGATGATAATCGCATCTACATTCATATTCACATTCGCAAATGTCAAATAGTCAGTCAGTCATACATAGAAGGAAGTGAAAAGTACTTGATGAATGTTAATTGTCATTTGCATATTAAAACGTCTCAAACAATTTGAATAAATTCAATTTGACACAGTTGTTAATAACTGCGAAATAATGTGATATCATTCAATTTAAATTGAAATTCAACTGCGAAAATGATTTCATTGCTCCTTGCACTTACTTAAAGTGAATACTTCTCAAGTCAAGTCATTCAATTCAAGCATAGCATAACAATAAGTCAATTGATCACCACAGTTCAATTCTTTCATCCGTCCATTCATGGACAATCAGTGACACTGGCGTCTGTCTGCCTGCCATGCCAGCCTGAATTCGCATTGTGATTATAAATGAATAAATAAATCAGTCACGCCATAGTCTCGAAGACTTGACTTGATAAGAAGTTTAGTTTATCAAAGGTTGATTCTCATCCATGTAAAGTCAACTGGTGTAAAATTGCACGCAAATCAACAATTCTATGACAAAGCGTAGCAATTTAGAGCGCATCCACTGTAACGATGGTTGCAAGTTGTTTTTTAATGTTGGCGCTGTTTTGCTGCAGCTTATTTGTGTCTGAGGCGGTTGATGAATAAAGTAATTTGTATTGTGTTTTTGCAGGCGTCAATGGACTTGCCGCCGGATAAAGCCAAGCTCTTGCGGAACTACGACTGCGAGAAGAAATGGGAGATGATTTGCGATCAGGTGAGTGACTGGACTGCAGAAAAAAGCAGCGAAGAAAGCTCAAAAATGGGTCATTGTACAAAATTATACGTTGTGAGGAAGCATGCTTCTAGTAATATAACATAACATCACATAACGAAATGTAATTGCGTCACCGCGCACGCAATACCCCATCATGGTACGTATAACGTAATGAGTGCTTACACAAAACTACCAATTAACGTCTTAATTTCGAGCAATTCAGACAGTTTTTGCGCGGTTTCTTATGTCTGTCAAATTATTAAGCCCGCAGAATGTATCACAATAACATTGTGTAATGTGGGTTGCGCTCATTTCCTCTTGGCAATTTGCAAATTTTCAATTGAAAGTAGGTATATGCAAATATTGTACGTTCGTTTAAAGTCCGAGAACAAAGAAACTTTAACCTAACCTAGGTCAAAGTTTGTTATTGCCGAACAATGCTAAATAAAGTACGTATGTACACTTACGGGTAAACGTTCGCGTTCTGGTTTTCCAAAAGTTCAGCTGCACTATGAAGACATGACCTGTAGGGCGCGGCGTTTATTTATTGGCTAATTTAAATTTAGATTTAATGATAGTTTGCATATATGTACATACATACTCTACTCTCAAGAAATGAATGCTAAGTTATACAATTTAATATTTACCGCGGTTGCAGTTGTTTAATTGAATCGTGAAGAGTTGCATGCACATGCGTAATAACATCTTCGACACCAACCGATTTGTAATCTAGACTAATTGACTATTACTCACGAGTAACAACTAATAAGTAATTTAGTTAAATACCTGCGCAATGCTCGCTGAGCATTGATAGTAAGTAAATTGTTTGCTATTAAAATTGACACAATTTCTTCCATTACGTCAATAATAAATAGGACTACCATTTCAAACTTAAGTTAAGTTGTATTAAGATATTTAAACTTTGTTTATCATAGCAGTACATACACTTCTTGGAATGAACCTATGTACTTGAGGTTTAAGTTTGCAAGTGCAAGTACGATGGAGTGAAATGTAATGTGCTAATAATAATGCAATGAAAGCACTTCGACTTGTCGGTCATCGTCATCGATGATTCAACCTTGGGTTTGCCTGCTTCTTGCTTGGTTTTTCAAGCAGAGCAGCTGCCGCTCAGAAGACGCACTTCTTATGATTTACTTATGTACTTATATAACGAATAGAATACCTAAGTGAAGCTAACAATTCGCTAATGAGATTGCCATACGCGTACGTCAGTCAGACAGACTCGTTGCACTCTTGTTGGTTTTCGCAGATTCGCAGAAAAACACTAGAGAAGCGGCCTTGAGTGTGATGAAGTCATCTGCCTGCTCATCAGTGCCTGCTCTGGCTGGATGTCTGTCTTTATTGTGTTTGTTTATTAATCTGACTCGCCTGCCACTACGTTATATTATGTTATGTTATACTATGATTTGCAGTATACGGTGACTAAGTCATTCAATATGTATTCAATTGTGTGTGATTTGTTTAGGAAATGGTTCAAGCTAAGGATCCGCCGTCGTATTACTTGAATAAACTCAAGACGTACTTGGATCCCAAGGCATCTCGGAGTCATCGGGTAAGAAACCATTCCTGCCATGACTCATTTCATTTGCATACATGCATGGATCAATAGTTTTAAGTTAAGTTTCTTTAATATTTACTATTCATGTCGGTCGGTTGGTTGGTTCGTTCGTTTGAGGTAAATATCACAAGGTCGTCGCATGTTAGGCTTCGTGCACGCGCACAATAGAAACCACTGCACGGAAGTGAATTTCAGCTGGAAATAGGAACAAATTCGCTGAGAAACAATAGTCATCTCAAGGCTGTACAAGTCGATGAAAGTTTATGAACAATCACATCGCAGTTGGACATTTATAAAGATGTAAAGAGCCATTGGCAATGCAATGAAGGAGGAAACGCGCAAAAAGCATTTCCTCTGCGCCATATTGGCCCGCATTGCATCTTTGTTGCGGTGCCCGTCAACGAGTTGCAATTGTTCAGTCAGACCAATCAGTTCCCCCATGGCAGTGAACAATAATAAAATAATGAAATTGTTTGCTTGTTGTACCGTTAGTCCCGACGTCGAAGGGCTTAAGTCTGGTAATGAACGGCACTACACAGCAATAAATATTTCAAAGCAAACATCTGCAGGCCTCATGCGTGATGAATGTGTGATGTAAAAATCATTTCACATTCGAACTCTTTGCACAGCAAGTCGTGCATTCGTCTCGGTTTCTTGGTCTTGTTTCGTTTCTCGCATTAAATAATAAACCATCTTGAGTCGCGACTGCTACTGCCATGTGTTTGTTCTTAAGTCGATTTGCCTAACATGCACGCAACATGCTGAATGATTCCTTCATCTTGCGTACGCCTCATTCAAATTTGATGAATGAGAGCACTTCACATAATCAATTTGTCTTGTCCGCTTACTTACTTACTTACTCTTAATCGAATGTGATTTGTCTCATTCCCATTTCAGAAGCGGAAATTGGTTGGGGAATCGACGTCTACGCAAGTGCTGCGCGATCTGGAAATTTCCTTACGCACAAATCACATAGAGTGAGTTAGAGTTTACCTTGATTGCGGTCGCTGATAAGAGGCTCTAACTGATAATGTTCTAGATGGGTGAGGGAGTTCCTGAACGAGGGCAACTTGGGCTTGGACGTGCTGATAGATTACCTCAACTTTCGGCTGGGAATGATGCGCCATGAACAGCGCATCGCCGAATTCCGGAGCGAGAGTGAAGAGCAGCTCAATCATAACTCGTCAACTTTATCCTCGGCGGCGGCGAATTCCACGCAAAACTACGACAAGTCATTCAATGGATATATCCGGCCGCCGTTGTCCGACATGACGGATAGTCCCAGCATTAAACGACGCTCCAAGCACGTCGCTAAACTGAATATGGGCGAATCGAAGGATGATATTCACGTTTGCATCATGTGCATGCGAGCGATCATGAACAATAAGGTATGTATGAGGACTTTAGCATTTTTGTTTCAAAAAACTATGGTTATCAAATCATATAAGCGCGTTTATCAATCACATAATCTATCTGTTTTAGTATGGTTTCAACATGGTGATACAACATCGGGAAGCGATCAACTGCATCGCGTTGAGTTTGATCCACAAGAGCTTGCGTACCAAAGCTCTGGTGTTGGAACTTCTTGCGGCCATCTGTCTGGTCAAAGGTGGTCATGAGATAATCCTCTCTGCCTTCGACAATTTCAAGGAAGTCCTTAAGGAGCGCCATCGGTTCCAAACCTTGATGGAGTACTTCTTGAATCCGGAGCTCTTTCACATCGAGTTTATGGTTGCGTGTATGCAGTTCGTCAATATCATCGTGCACTCGGTGGAGAATATGAACTTCCGGGTGCATCTGCAATATGAATTCACCGCACTGCATCTGGACGCATACCTGGAGCAGCTGAAGATGACCGAAAGTGAAGAACTGCAGGTGCAAATATCTGCGTATCTGGATAATGTGTTCGATGTGCAAGCGTTGATGGAAGACAGCGAGACCAAGACAGCCACTCTGGAGAAGGTCAATGAGCTGGAGGACGAACTCGGACAGGCACACGACCGGCTGCAGGAGTTGGAACATGAGGCTCTCGCCAAGATTGGCGAGCTCGAGACTGAGCTGTGTCAGCTGCGACAAGAACGCGACGAACTTCTTGAACTGCGACGACAAGGCGAGGAAGAGGTGTCAACGCTCCGACGAGTGGTCCAGCAGCATCAGCAAGAATCCCAGAATCGGCAGTCTATGCTTGAGAATAAGATCATGGAGCTCGAAACTATCACTAAAACGCTCCCCAAAGGGTCAACCAGTAAGTCAATCAAAGTGTATGGTAGGAAATTCAGGGACAGGTTCATGGCTTTTGTGTAGTTGCAGATCTAACACCGTCGAGTTCATCTAGTTCGGTGTCTTCTCCGCTAAATACTCCTGTGATACCTCCACCTCCTCCCCCGGCAGCACCTGTTGCGCCGCCACCGCCTCCTTGCCCACCACCTCCGCCGGCAAAGACATTCCTGCCGCCACCGCCGCCTGCACCTGGCTTCATGCAAGCGCCGGACGGAGCCATGACCATCAAACGCAAAGTACAAACAAAGCATAAACTGCCTACGCTTAATTGGATGGCATTAAAGCCCACGCAGGTAAAACATAATTTCTTTCATGTTGTGGGTTTGTTTTGAAAAAAAATTACTCTTGTCAGGTACGTGGCACTATATTTAATGAATTAGACGACGATAAACTGCACAGCAGCATAGACTTTAACGAGTTTGAAGAGCGATTTAAAATTGGAGCGTCAGGTCATATTACGAATGGTAATAGTGAACTTGACGGTCTCACAAACATGCCCAGTAAACGCTATAAGAAACCGGAAAACATATCAGTGTTGGAACACACTCGTCTGCGAAATATCGCGATCTCGCGAAGAAAGTTGGAGAATCTTGCGGTTGATAAAATTTGCTATGCCATCAACCAGCTGGATCTCAAAGTGCTTTCTTTGGAGAACGTTGAGTTGCTGCAGCGCATGATTCCCACTGAGCAGGAAGTCAAAGCGTACAAAGATTTTGTCGCTGAAAAGAAGAACACGAATCTCTTGACGGAAGAAGACCGCTTCCTCATGCAGCTGGCCAAGGTTGAGCGGATTTCTGCAAAATTGTCAATTATGAGTTTTATGGGCAATTTCTTTGATAATTTGCACTTAATTACACCGGTAAGTAAACAAACGCCTATAAAGTGGATAACTCATGTCTATTTATGCGTTTCTCACATTTATTAGCAAATTAACGCTATTATATCAGCGTCGAACTCAGTGAAAAACTCGCGTAAGTTGCGCAAAGTTCTCGAAGTCATCCTCGCGTTTGGAAACTACATGAACAGTAGCAAGCGCGGCCCTGCGTACGGTTTCAAAATGCAATCGTTGGATTCGCTAATTGATACCAAGTCAAATGATAAGAAAATGTCGCTTTTGCACTATATTGTTGCAACCATTCGTCAGAACTTCCCAGATCTTATCAATTTCGATTCGGAGTTAAGTTTTATCGATAAGGCCGCAATGGTCTCAATGGAAATCATCACCACGGACGTGCAAGATCTAGAGAAGAGTATGGAAATGGTACGCAAGGAGGCCGAACTGCGAGGAAAGAATGCCAGTCCTATTTTGAGAGACTTCTTGGGCAACTCGGAGGATAAACTGAGAAAGCTCAAGAACGATGCGAAAGCAGCACAGGACGCTTTCCGGGAGTGCGTGGAGTATTTTGCAGAATCCCCTCGAACTACGGACGCCAATGCGTTCTTCTCGTTGTTGGTTAGATTTGTAAAATCATTCAAAGTAAGTTTCATTGTTAATTATTGCCTGTAGCTTTAGTTTCTGATTGGTTTCTGTACTTGTAGACTGCAGACCAGGATAACGAAACGAGAAGGAAGTTAGCGCTCGCTGCCATGAAGAGCAATCAATCGAATAATAACGTGGAGCAGAAGAACAAAGTGAATCAGAAGAAGCAACAGGTAGGAACTAAGCATTATGTACTTCCGCCTCTAAACAGTTCACTATTTCTTGATTGGAATAGAAATACTAGTGATGAAATAATTAAATAATTAATTTTCTGTGTACTCGTAACTGATAAGATTAATTATTTATTTATTATATTTGTATTTTATTCCAATTACACACATATATATTCATTCTTCAAACTCGTGCTTTGCTTTTCACTCATATCAAGTCATTAATATTAACTCACATCCTTATTAATGTTCGATATTCACTTATGTAGGAAGCTGTGATTAACGAATTAAAACATAAGACGCGCCTCGTCCAAGAGAAGAAATTATTGCATCAAGATGAGGTTTATAATGGTGCCCTGGAAGACATTCTCTTGGAATTGCGAAACGAGCCGTACCGTCGCGCGGATGCCGTGCGAAGAAGTCAACGTCGGCGAATAGACAGCAATCGACTATCGAAGACCACCGAGGAGTTAAGCTTCTAGGTAGGTCTCGTATTGTTTTTATAGAAAGTGAAGTTTCTTAAAGAAATAGTTTGCTTTGCACTGAACTTGCAATAATTATTCATTATAAACAATTCGCTTAGCACGAGGGCTAAGTCCATTCCAGTATGCATTATTTTAATACGAATAGCACCTTGATTATAAATGTATGTACATACTGTCGACATCGAAGAATTTATATTTTTTGATTTTATACTCTGTAATTAATTCCAAATTGAAAATAAGAGCATTTATAGGAGTTTATTTAATTCATTACGAAAGAATAGAGCAAATTTATATTATATTTAAATGTTTACTTGTATATAATAAATAATATTGATTATTGAGGTAATACATTTCTGTCGCAGAAGACTTAACGGGTAAATCAGAGTCAAGGAGTAAATGGTAGATAAAATAAACACTATTTTGCAAGTAGTGAGCAAGTTTCAACGCACGGAAATCAAGAACACTGCGTAGCGCAGTTGTAACGCGTATGTTCTTCCAAGCAGGCGTCCCGGGTTCAATCCCCGAGAGCGGAGAAAAATTTTCGAAGTTGCCAACGGCCCCCCACTTTGTCGGTTCCCGTAATTCTAAATCTCCTAGGAGTCCGCAGATGGAGTTAGCGCTCCCACTGTAATGGTAACTAAGATCGGGAAAGGGGAGTCAGTTCCCTACGGACCACGGAGCTGGACAGTCGGTCTTCTGACGGGGAGGGTGGGCTTAGATGAAGCTCAAACTTAGTCTACGAAACGCAAAAATTCAAAATGAACTTTGGACTCTAAATTCCATTTCTCTTAATTCCTACACTCGTCTTGTCTTAGGCCTTTAACCATCCTCTTGTAGGCACTTGGTGGTCACCAATGGTTCTTACAACTGTCTCGAAGCACTAGCAATTTTAAATTTCTCAAAAATTGCCATTGCCCCGGCCGGGATTCGAACCCGGGACCTTACGCTCCACAAGCTAGAGCTTTACCACTCGACCACCGAGTGTTATTACCGGAGTCATGTTAAAAGTGAACTACATCCTATGTATGGTTTAGAATTCCGACTATGAAACTACGCTAACTCTTACTGACCAATACTGATAACCTGGGATTCGTAAGTATATGCGCAACTTTTACATCCATTCTTGAACTTTTAATATCTCGTAGATACATATAATACACATTCATAAAGTACATAAAGAAGAATGCCTGTTAATAACAGTTTCACAATTCATTTAATACTGACTGGTAGGTAGATTCGTAAATAATCTCACTTAATTGGTTAGAGTATCCTTGATTGTTTTAGTCAGTGGGAACCGACTTGTTGCGTTTTCGGCGCATATCCCTTGGTGGTCATCAGTGTTGAGCGCGTATACCATTGCCCCACCAAGTTTCTGCACCCTAATATACTCTGCCTTGTACTTCAGACTCTGCTTATCATCGAAAGACAGCCATTCGTGTTGACTCGTTGCAAAGGGACTGCGCGTTACTAGATCAAACATTGGCGCAATTTGGTTTTTACGAAGAAAGACGCAAAGTTCGTTGTAACCGACAAAGCCCTTATGTCCCAATGTCCCATAATCGTTAGCGGGCGCATTCAGACCATGATTGAAAACATTAATTAATCTAATATCACAAATTTACATATTGGTTAATAACAAACATTCATAACACATTTAATTTAACTTACCTAAAACTGTGACCATATGTAGGCAAGCCAACGACAATCTTATCTCGTTGCATACCCTTGAGCATCCAATAATGAACCGTGTAGTTTATGTTTAATGTAGCGAAGTATCCAATTTCCGTTTCGCGCTTGTAGAGCGGCGAATTAATTCCCGTATAGGGAGTGATGTTCGTGAAGAAGTGATAATCATAAGTCATGAGATTCACAAAATCAACATACTCATTCATATACGATACGTCATAAGCTATATCGACAATGAAAACAGGCGCAGCGACAGCAACAGTTAGAAGGAATTTGAAGTGTTCTTGGCGATTAATCTCATTGCGTATTTCATGCAAGAGTTGAGTAAAGTGCATCTTCTGCTTTGTCTTCGGTGATGAATTCGTCGCAGGAAACTCCCAATCTAAGTCAACCCCGTCGAAATTATGCGTTTTGACCATTTCTAGTATACTTTTGATGAATATTTTTCGATTTTCATGGTCCTTCACCATATTAGGAAATCCCATATCATTGCCTGCCCCACCGACACTGACCAATACCTTTAACTTTTTGTTTTTCTGCTTGAGGCGCATCACCTCAGAAGAAATCTGTAGCTGATCTTCAGACAAGTACAACTTTGAGTTCACAACCGTAGCAAACGCTACGTTAATATGCGTGCAAAGATCAGGATCTATGTCAACAGCCGACAAGCGCCTGGCTGTTTCATTGGCGTCCGGGAAATTATAATAGCAGACCAGTTTCTGCTTAAAGGGTTCTTCTTGTTTTGGTAACACTGGATATCCATTAGTGGTTTCATTGACTGACTTAGCTAACGCTTTTTGATTAATTACAGTGTAATTGTAATACTCGTCGTACTTATTATTGAATGAGTTATACAGAATGGCACGTTCGACCCAGTGTAGTGGTATTCGCTTATCAAACTTATCTCTTGGATAATACAGACCATCATTACTCACATGGAAAAACATCAGCCAAACTGTGCAAAATAACATCAATCCAGTAATAAACAAAAACAAGATCCACTTGTTAGCTTCAAGCAGACTCTTTCTAAAAAAGAGAATGGAAAGTAGTAAGTTTTAAACCAGAGCAAACTCCAAATTACCTCTCCATGCCGTCTTCGGGAACTTCAGCCTCATCCTCGAAAGCATCACTTGTCTTATCATCACCCATATTTATAAAACGATTTGATCTTGTTCTTCTTTGAGAAAGTTCAACAATCAATGCTCATTGTTGTTGATATTTCCTAACTGCTATAAATACTATCTTTGTACCAAAACTCACGTGATACTGACTAACTAGGAAGCAACGCGTTATCGGACTTACCAGCAATGTTGATGAACAAAGCACGCGTCATAATTACACCAATGCCACTCAGTTACGTATTGATAATCGCATATTGCATTGTGCTACGTGCGTTGCTGCGCAAATCGGCAAAAACATGTTTGATTCTAATGCAAAACATGAATATTGATCAGCTGTTGATGAAACAGCGCGCATCTGATGTACTGCGCAGCGCGCGCACGCGTAACTCAAAGCTATACAAGTTCCAAACATAGTGACCTAATTATTTAAACAAATAAATATTTACATTGAAATCTATTCTATTTAGTTTAATCTTCAATTTCTTCCAAGTAGTACAGCAAAGCGTCATCTTCGAATGTTGGAAAATAATATCTGTAAAATCACAATAACAAAAATTATTAATAAGTTATAAGATTAGTCAACCACTTACTCTGGCTGATCGAATTTTTTCAGATCAGGCATCTTATAACAATCATCTGCCTTCATGTGATGCCTTAAATCCTCTCCATTCTCACACGCTCTATCACAAGTTGGGCAAATATTATTATGTACCTGCTTCCTAAGATAATTAACTAATTTCACGCGTTGGTAAAAGTCTAAATGAGCCGAAAGCTGTGGAAAGTTAAACCTGTGTGATGATTGCATATGCAAGCACAATTTATTCACGTCTGTGTGAGAAGTTGAACAGAATAAGCAATTTATAGGCGTATCATTTTCTTTCCAATCATTATACTCCGAATCGGAGTTTCTGCGTTCGCCTGGCTCCATTGCCACTGGTTCATCGTTATCCTCATTACCCGTGTAATTAACAATGAAAAATTGATCGTAATCATGGTTGGCAGGATTAATTCTCTTGTGAATTTTCTTTCGCATGTGTTCCTTAAGAACGGTTCTATCTGGAAACACTTTCTCACAATAAATGCATGTAAATGCGTTAAGCTTGCTTTCAATTAAATCGAACAATTCATCAACAAATACAAGGTTCTGTGGATTGCCTAGCTGCAAATTGTGTTGAGTCGATAAATGCTCAAAGAAGTCTTTTCTCGTGCCCTCATGTTCATATCTGCAGAACAAACAATTTCTTTTGAAAGAATCGTCAGTTCTTTCCAACTCCTGATGCTCGATCGCATGTTCAAGACGTAGTCGTTGTCGTAATTCTTTGTCCTCTCGCATTAGTGTGCTTATGAGATAATACTTCTTATTGGATTGCGTGGGAACCTCAATATTAATTGACGGTACAATTGAAGGCATTTCCGCAGTTTGGAATCGCTTATGCCAATACTCCAAGTAACTACAATAAGATAATGAATGTGTTAAACAAGTTGTCTAATGAATACTGTTTACTTACCTTGCCAACTTTGGTATTTTCTGTACATCTTCAATGACTAAATCATGCTTTTCGAACATGTGTTTTAAAAACATATCTACACACTTAACCAAGTTGAATCTTTGGTTGCACATCGGGCAAGGCCCTGCCATTTCTTCTTCTTGATTTTTCTTCTGCTCTTTAAAGCTTAATGGACCAAACATCGTTAATTTGTTTCACAAATAAACTCAACTTGAATGTGAGGTTATGCTCACAAGTGTTACAGAACCCAATCAACTTCTTGAACCACGCAAATATACAAAGGGTTCACATAACTTAACAAAACATTAACATTAGTTTTCTTTATTGTGATTATATATGAAGTGCTTAGAAAATTTAGGTTAATGCGGTACACCAAGAATGAAAAGAACTATTAGAATGCTTAAAAAGAAAGCGAGTTTGTTTTGATTAAACTTTTAACCCTTCAAGCTGGATAAACCAGCTCTCATAATCTCATCAACCAGGAGAAGATTAGAGGCAATAACCGAGCAGGAATTAATAATCTGCTTCTTGACAATGTAATTATCGAAAATGCCATGGTCCTTGGGAATAATCGGTTCACCGCTGCTCAAATCTAAACCCACAGGGTCGGGACTAAGGCGGGATTCCTCTTGAAGCTTAACAATTGTATCTTGCGCATCGTAGCCTGAATTAATAGCGAGCACTTTTGGAATCACCAAGAGCGCCTCTGCATAGGCGGCGATTCCCAAACGTGCCTTACCCTTAACCTCTTCCTTGAACTTGTTCAACTCCTGATAAGCGGCCACTTCAAATGCGCCCGCGCCAGGAATCAAAGCTTTATCTTCGATGGCATTGTTGCATGCGCGAAGACCATCGCGGACAGCATCCTTGATTTGAGCCAAAGTATGCTTGTTGGGTCCCTTCATGAGAATCGTGACAGACTGGGGGTTCTTACACTCTTCAACAAAAGTGTACTTGTTTTCGCCGAGTACGTGTTCATAGACAAGACCAGCGAAGCCCAGTTGAGACTCTTGAATGTCGTCCAAGTGGTTGAGAGCGATGCCACCGCAAGCCAGAGCCAAACGCTCCATGTTACGACGCTTTGCACGACGCAAGGCAATGATGCCTTCCTTAGCCAAAAGATCAAGCGACATCGGGTCGATGCCTTTCTGATTGATGACGACAAAGTTCTTGCCGTTGTCCTTGCAAAGTTTGCGCTTCAGCTCAATAACTTTCTTGACGCGCTCCTCGATGAATTCGCGCTCAGCGGTGACCAGCTTCTCGCGTTCCTCCGCCGTCTTGTAGAAAAAGCCCGAGTTCACCTCGGACTTTTCGTACTCCATGCTCACATTGCACGTGAGAATGTAACAATTGGCGAGACGTTTCGGCATGTCGGGATGACGACTACCGTGATCCAAAACCAAGCCCTTAACCAAAGCAGTATCGGTGGCTGTCTTGTGTTGCATCTCCATGAGTTCAACCATATGCAAGTCCACAGGTTTATTATCCTGTCTAATGCTCAGAATCGCATCCACGCAAACTTCAGCGAGAACATCGGCAATGCCCTGGTGGACTTTGGTGCGCAGACTAGTCTTTGCCACATCGACGAGAGACTCCTTGTTGACTTCAATTGGAATCTTAATTTTTTCTAAGACTTCTAGAGTCTTTGCTCGCGCCTTGTCAAAGCCCTCAGCAATGAGCCTTGGATGCAAGCCATCAGCCACGTACATATCGGCTTGCTTCAGAAGCTCACCGATGATCAAGACCGTTGAGGTAGTGCCATCGCCAGTCATGTCATCTTGCGCTGTGGATGCACGTGCTATCAGACTAGCAGTCGGATGCTGGATCTGCATCTCATGCAAGAGAACATTGCCGTCCTTGGTGATTTTAATATCACCAGCGCCAGATACCAACCTAATGATAATTTTCAAAATTTAGACTTGAATGCAGAACAAAGAATAGAAAATACAAGCAAAGATAACCAACAAATCAAGGGAAAAGTGACCAGGTGTTGGGTGCTTACATCTTCATGGTTCCGCGTGGGCCAAGGTTGGACTTCATCACATCTTGGATGCCTTTCGCTGCGGAAATATTAACAGCTAAAGCTTGGGCCGCACGGGCGACTTCGGCTTTTGGGTTCAATAAACTGATTGCAGCCATGTTATTTCAACTTTATCACTTAATAAACAAATTCTGTGCCGGCAACAACCACACGATCACGCTACTAAATGACAAATGCGATGTTCTAGAATGAATAACCTCAAAGTGACATCTAGGGATTTTAGTTCTCTCGTCTAGTGATATTTTATTGCGCATAAAATTTTTAAAAGTTTCAAAGTTTATTTTTGTTAATTTGCTCCAAAGAAAGCTTTCTTTTACTGTACCATTACACCAGGACCACCTAATTCAAGTAAAAGACATTCGTAACCTGCTTTGCGTAAGGCATCTTCGGTCTGGTTTAGTTTACTTTCATTAAAATAGAATGGAACCAAACAAATCACGTATCCGCCGCCCCCAGCGCCGGTGAGTTTACCTTTAAGATCGTTCGTGGACAGGACTTGGCAAATTTGGTCAATTTTCACATGAGACACTCCCAAAACGCATAGCAGATTCTGGTTAACCCCAAACAACAGCTAAGAAAAGAAAAACATTATCATTACTGAACGATGAACAATCGAGGACTCAAAGAAACCTACATCCAGCTCGTTATATTGCTCGGCAAAAGCATCCTGCATCTCAAAGATGTTCTCTCCAGCTTTCAGATTTATAGAATTCAATTCCTTGTAGCAATCGATTGCCGCCTGAGCGACGATATCCATCGAGTCCAGCGTATTCTCGACAATGGCCGGTAAATGTTTCTTCAGCTGATTCACCTTCTGCACCATAAGACGCGTGTTTTTGGGAACACGGGTGTTGATCAACAGCACGTTGAGTCTATGGTGCATTTTCAACGATTTGGGTTCGCATCCTCTGCGATACTCAACCATAGATCCAAAAGTGCACACGGTGTTGTCAATGCCAGAAGGTGTGCCATGCATTACCTTCTCACCTTGCAATGCCCACGCACTTATAAGTTGCAAATCCGTTGAGTTGAAACTCTTCAGCTTACTCTCGGTGAGAACCCTGTAAGATTCTACGATAAGGCCAGAATCTTCTCGATATTTATGCTTGATATATTCGAGGAACGCAGCAGCAATGCACACCGAAAACGAAGCAGAACTTCCCATTCCGCTGGCCACCTTGATCTTCGAGGAAACAGTAATACTGAGACTACGAGGGGGAATCTTGGATTGCCATAACATCGTGCAGTAAAGATACATAAAGGCGACAATCGCACTGCGATGCACCGGATCTTCCAGGGTATCTGAGCCTAGAAAGTCCTCAATGCGATTGATGAGAGAAGAATGCGCGATGGTCTCCGGATTTTCAAAGTGGAATTGCTTATTGGCGTCTTGCAGGGGAATCGGTTGATTGAGAATTTTCTGAGCGATGTTTTTGATTGAGAGGGTCATTTGAAAATCAATATCCAAGAAATCAATTTTCAGTTGGCTATCGGAACCTGAAGTTGAAGGCTCTTCGACGAGATCTAAGTGCGTTCGAAGACCCAAACTTGCCGCGATAGCCAAACGGCCATAGACGACGGAATGTTCGCCATGCAGAATCACTTTTCCGGGAGCAGAAACATGCACTTTAAAACCTAAAGTGTACATGAATAATTCACCTAAAGTTATTTATTTAAAGTTTTTTCATTGCTTATACTTGTGTTATCCGACGATGTCTTCAGACCGATGTCCCCGCATTCTTCCATTGCTCTGGCGTTAACGTTTTCTGACTAAACGCGTGAATCTGGGTGAGCTCTTCCTTCAAAATTGAATTTACCAAACTGCAAATGTATGAATTATTTACATCGGTCCCTTATTAATGCAGATTTCTGTCTCACCGGTGGCGTTGCAATGTCGGTTTACCTTCAAACTTGTCGGAAACAATCGTGCAGGAAAACTTCGCTCCACAGCCGTCTGATTCATCAACCACATCCTAAAATGACACAACATACTATTGTACAAGTAAATATAGAAGGAACATGTCAAAGGTTAGACAACTTTTGTTTGACTTTTCTTTAAACAACCCACAACTATAAACAATTCAAACACTTTTATTACAAATTGTCTCTAACAAATTAGCAACCACTACGCTTGCTTCACTTTTTTCTCACTATCTTCAAAAATCGGTTCAAAGTTCGACACGTTAAACTGCAATACGTTGAAGTAAATAAAAAACCCTAAAAAGTGCAGACAACTGTACACTGCAACCATTAACGTGTACAAGTCTGGATAGCGCTTTGGTGGATCAAAGACTAAAATCAGCGCGGTGAGTATAAAACTCCCGAAAAACGAGGCCACCATTGCGATGTAGAACACACACTCGCGAATCATATTCAAATCGTTAATGCAATGCTTGTACGTGGCCCTTATGAGCAGACCAGTAGTACTTTTAAGATTTCTTTTCCCCCGGAGCATCGGCTCCACAATTATCTGTAGATCCTTCTTCAGTTTGACGAAGGAATAACTTGATTCGTTAACAATATTCCATTCCTTCCAGAAGAAGATGAACGACGTCACGTAGAAGGTTGTCAATGATAAGTATGCAATGACGAGGTTGTCCTTGATAAACAATGGCAACATGCTGAAGGTCGAGATGTAGAGGAACCAGAAACATTGTAGAGGTCGCATTGGCAAGTACAACATAACCGGTATCGCCACAAGGAGGATACTTTTCTCGTGCACTTGAAAACTGAAGAGGAAGAAGGCCAACGACGAATTAATCAACGCCGGGATGAACTTGTCCAACGTCGGCCAGAGAAACAAATTCGCACTGGAAGGCAAGATAGCCGCCAAAGTTGCAATCGTGCAATATCGTACCATCTCCGTGGGGCAATACGTCTTGAACTTGTAGAAAATGTTCAGGGCGCACCAGACATTAGCAACCTTGTCCTCAAACAGTCCCCGCGCGATGGGAAACATGCGATGGAGCACTTGTAACGTATCTTCGAACCTGAAGAGGAACGGCAGCCATATTGCTCCGAAGGTAAGAATGACAGTGGTGGCAATTTGCATCAATTTCGCAACGCCAGACAATGCCCTTGCTCCAGGCTTGGGTATACACGTGCTCAGCAAATACAAGAAGAACGGAAATGCGTGGTAGAGTTCCATTTGTTTGTAATTCAATGCCAAAACAAATAGAATGCTTCCTATTGTGTCTCCCAGTGTTTCTCCTAGGATGATGTATGCTACAGCGAATATCAAAAGTCCAAGAGATATCGAATTGTATTGAAAATGTCCATGATCTATGAGGATGATCCCAGGATAGATCAACGCTATATAGACCGAGAGGGGAAAGCTGACGTATTGTCGTTTGCTTACTTCTTGGGCAAATGCTACTAATACGAAGAAGAATATTACTGCCGGTATGTAACAAACTATGTCAGCCAGAAGCACTGTATATCGCATAAATAACTTATGAGCCTGGCTTTCATATCCTCTGGACGTTTTCAATTCAACATAGGCTGGGTTTATCAAATACGCTAAAAGGCCGTTGACGTAGCTGTGATATGCAGTCAATGGTGGATAATCCAATCCCCAATAGTTAAGATCATTGCTGGTGGAGTTCTGGTACCATTGCGATGTTGGTAGGTTCACAGTGATTTCCATCCAATGCCGCTGCGCCTCATAATCGCCATACATTGGAGGTTTTCCTTGCCCCGAATACGGATGCAACGAAGTGCATAATCGAAGCAGCACCGCGATTAACACACCAACTGTACACCATGCCACATTCACCATCGATGCCTTTGCCATTTCAGTTGCAATTTTAAAAGTCTCTTTCACCAATTTAGGTGCAATTTTTAAAGTCTCATCCACCACCGTATACGCGATCGCAGCGTATATCAAAATTTCAACAATTTTCAACATTACCACGTAAGCAGCGTTGGCGGAACGAACATAAAACTCATTGAATATGCAATTCTCGCTTATTACCCGTACCAATATCGTTCATAAATACAAATGCGATGTAAAATGGTCGGTAGATCGAGCGATACCATTTCTTAGGTTAGATAAATTCAAGGTTAGTATAGGAAGAACCACTTACCACATGCACAGCACCCAACTCACTAGTTAGCTTTTCTTTTAAGTACTGCGGCGTATATGAAGTCATAGTAGAAAAGCAACGGTTTCACGTGCCTTTTGTAATAAATAATCACGGGTATTAGTTAAAAGGCAAAACCAACAAGCGCGGAGCGAAAACGAGGACGCGGGTTCACGGTCACGGGAGGCATTCGTGGGTTGCCTATAGATGGCGTGTGACTATTTAAAATAAATAATATTTTAAAAAAGTGCGATAAATCTTAAAATTAACATTGAAAATTAATTAAAACTACACTTATTCCATTAAAATCTCCTCGATGGTTTTATCATCGCCGCGCAAAGGCGAATTCACCAAGTTATTCTCGCTCTCGAGAAACTGCCGCAGCTCAGACTCCAGGTCGACTTCGCCTGGGGGGTTCTGGGCTTGATCAGATTCGGGGCCCACGACCCCCATGGCTTTGCGCACTGCAGGCACAGGAGCAACATCGGTGGGGTTCAACCTCTTCGCAATATCTGTCAAGTTACTCGTGATAGTGTTCGCCAGGGACACTTCTTCCTCGCTGGGCCCAGCCAGGTTACTCAAATGCGCCGGCACAGTCTGGGAAAGACGCTGATGCTGAATCTTATGCAACTTATCCAGCAGCCCCGACATATTGTTCAGTTTCTCCTGGAGTTCTTCCTGCTCCTCGGCGGATTTCAGTTTATCCGTCATGCCTTCCAAGAATTCAGTGTCAATGCCGAGCTCCGAGAGGGATTTCAGCTCGTCAATGTCAATCTTGACAGCTTCCAGTGGTTTGGTCTCTAGGACAGTCTTCACGGCCTCTTCCTCTTCCCGTAGGGCTTTGCGCTCATCCAAAGTTTTCTTCGTACGAGAATGGTCACCGCCGGTCATGAGATCTAGAAGACTATCCACCATGTAGACAGTGTAATCGCAATCACGCGCAAAGTCCAGGATGCTCTCCGCATACTGAACTGCCGCATCCGAGCCGTAAGTTTGATACACAAGTTCGCTTTCTTCCTTGGTTAGGTTCGCAAAAGCCGAGTCGTAACTCGGGGCGTACGACCCAAACGCCCCATAATACAGGGGTTTCACCGGCTTGGCGACATTCCTGCGGTCTTCGCGGAACCCCTGGATAGCCCCTGTACCCTCAGTGAGCTTCCCGGTAAGTTGCCCCAAAAGCACCGGACGCTTTTTGGTCCCTGGGATAACCCCATCACCAGGAACCAGTATATTAAGATGCGTGGTGCCATCTTTTTTCTGCCGAAGGAAACCCATGGAAGGCCCACCGCGACGTGTGTTCTGAAGTTTGGCCTTCGCTTCCCGGGCGGCTTTCTGTGCGCGAGCGAGCACTTCATCCGGCTCTAAATCGTCGGGAATTGCTTCGAATTTCGTAATAGGCATGCGACGTTTCGCGATGGGTGACAAATGCTCCTTGTCAAGCTTATACTGCGCGCGAATTTCCGGCGGTATTTCGAACCCTAGCTCAGCGCTGGTCACTTCAGGCATTAATTCCAAGATCCACGCGCATTTATCAGGCTGCGCGAGTTTCAACCCTGCATGTAGCAGCTTTTTACTCGCTTTGTAATAAATGGTATCGACGTGGTTGTACTTCATGGCATTGCTACACATTAATTTGAAGTCTTCTAGAAAATCAGGGAGGTCTTTGTATTCGTTGTCGTCGATTTTCTGGCGCATTGTGCTGCAATCCATCGGATGCGTAATGATGGCGCTGTAACCTGGCGCAATGTTGTCAGTGACAGGCCAGGCGAAAAACTGCTGCGGATCTTTCTTCTCAATCTGACGTAGGAAATGTTCTAGCATTCTTTGCAACGTAGAACGTTCTTGAATTTTACGAATGACGCATGTCCTCGGCTCCCGGTATGGGCTCCCCAACGACGCCATGTCAGTTTGGACCGGACTGGACTCTGGCTCTTCCTTGACAGGAAGCAGTTGATCCACGTCGGTGTATTCGCTTTCTTCGCGTTTCCGCTTCTTATCCTTGTGATGATGTTTGTGCTTCCGCTCCTTGTCCTTGGAGCGATCCTTTTTCTTCTTCTTTTTCTTGCTTTTCTTATGATGCGAGCGCAACAACTCGGCTTGTTCGGCGCTGAACTGACCGGCATATTGGAAATCTAAGGAGACATTCATTTGATCGAATTGCAGAAAATGCTTGACGTTGTTTCATGCACAAACCTGGATTGTGTTCCGGTGTGTTTTGGCTGCCTACTTTCAGGATTAACTTCAAACCGGAAGCACCCAACGGGCGATCGGAGAATTCATCAGGGCTTTCGTAGCGCTCACGGCGGTCCGACTTGTGCTTCTTGTGCTTGCGCATCGAAGGCGACGAGCAGCCATCGATCGGTGACGGAATCATATCCATGAAGTTTGCGTATTTTATTACACTTCAGTCGCAGCAAACCATTAGAATCACAAAAAGATGAATATAAACAACAATGGGGAGCGAAAGTTAGGTTAGAACGATTTGACTCCCTATAGAGGGCATTGCTGCAGCATTATCTAAGCGTGCGCAATGGACAAGAAGAAATAAAATTTGAAATTTACGAGATTGAATATGAAATTCCTAGATTCCAATAAACCCTCAGGAGGATAATTTCCATCTGATGTATGCATTGCATCTCTGGCAATAAGCTCGCAAGTGGAAGTTCTGAACAACTGATTTATTTTATAATTGTGCGCATTTATTGCACGCTCGCCGCATTCCGGAGGACGCGTCCGAGGGGTAGGCCCTACGGCGCATGACAAGTGACAACTCCGATGGCATTTTTCATTAATTTCTCTAAACTTTAACAAACCCAGATGAAAACGCTCAGAGATCCAGTAGATTTTTCAATGCGCTTTCGATCAGTGCGAGTTTTGTTTGAAATTACCGCGTGGTTTGCGCATAAAACGTAAAACCACTCTGTTTTGGGCGTGTTTACGTCCGATGAGTACATGACGCGCTCCTCAGAGGTTATCCCTTGCCCACGCAGCAAGCTAGAAGAAGATAGGGCGAAGATGGTGTGCGTATTCTAAGGGAATAAAGGCGTAGCCATTTTGATTTTGACGAATATTGACATACGTCGTCGAGTCTAGACAGAAAGTCATTTGTTAGGACAAAAGTGACATGTAAACATTTAGAATTTTCGGCGAAACGCGACGGGCAGCACATTAATAATACCGCCGAAGCCGTGCAAGAAAAATCGGTGGACGTCGGGTTCGTGTTCGTGCCGAAAGATATAAATGTAAACGGTCACATGTTTCGACGCGCAGAGAAGATGCAAGTGATATAACCAAGAAAAAAATATTTTTCTAAACGCCATGAACTTGAGGTAAAAAAGTTAAGATATTGGATCAAAGTCACATCAAGTGTGTCGCCGTTTCTATATCCGTATTCAGGATAAGTTCGAGTGAATTCAACGCGGTTCGCGCGACGGCGAGTTTCTGTTTACAAGTTGTCAAAATTCCAAGCACACGGGGCCTGGCGGGTTGCAAAAGTGCTTTGATTAATAGCCAGGAAAAAAGCGACCAAAAGCTGAACAACGGGAGAAACGAGTGCGGCTGCAGGGAACGGAGCATGGACATGAATCTGAGCGCGTTGAGGATTATCAACGGCCGACCGGGACGAATTCCACGGACAATGTGAGTATACATTTCAAGGGGTTCACTTTCTTCCTATGTAAAAACAAGTTCGTCTCAGCAATTCATTTGTTTGCGGTGCGCCACTTGAAAAGAGCGCGCAGGTGTTCATTAAGTTGCCTAATGGTGTGTATTTGAAAATGTCATGTTGGTCCATGGCTGACCAGCACTCTGTTGTGAGTTAAATACATACTCATTTGTTAGATCTCGTTGTGCTCGAAGGGCATATCAATTGACGTTGATTAGGACACGCTCGCTAACAAGTGCCGTCGGCGACAGACTGGCATTGAGTGAGTGAACAAATAAAACGAAATAAAACAAAAGAAAAAGAAAAACGCAAGGGTTGACAATGATTGTGATAAATGAAAAGCAAAGCAACGCAAATCTGTGTCATGACATTGTAACTCATGCAAGTTATTTGTCATTTGTTGCAATGACCAAGCGCATGCATGATTCAACACTTGTCAAGTTATGTGTGTTGAGATTGATGCGGAATCAATAATATCAATAAAAGTTGCAATAAGTTGAAGACATGCAATGCGACAATTACACAAATGAATAACTGCTTTCCAACAACTTGTTTCGCTGCAGCGTCTGTTGTATCAACAAGCAACAATTAATCAAGCACGATGATTAATGATTAATTAACAATTATAAGTGCTTTTCGCGGCGATAGAGCAAAATGTGTGTCATTAAAGTGCAATTATTTCCTTTGTAAGTCATGTTTTAAGAGAAAAAATAACAACAACAAGAAGAACAAGTTGAAGTTGAAGGGTACGAAGGTGTTGGTTAAGTGTGTCGACGGCACGCACTTTTCACACAGTCCTACCTCAATAAAATGCGAGATTTTATTGCACTCATTTGTCTTTTCTTTCTTTTCTTTCCCTTGCCTTTGCTTTTGCCGAGAGCGCGCAACAAGAACAAAAAGGTAAAGTGAAGTAAAGCAAAGAAACTGAACTGAAGTACCTTTTCTGGGCTTGACATTCCAGACCTACCGCGTCGTTTTGGACATTTCTTGAACTTAAACTAAACACTAAATACCTAAACAGAACAACCGACCATCAATTAAGTCAAAGTGATGGCAAGCGATGTGAGTCGCAAGTCTTTCAAGTCGACTTCTTCGTCTCCAATATCCTTTCCTTATCTGCTTTATCCCGTTCATCGCGAGGGCTTATTATCGTGTTATCCCAGGGTATCATCGCCCAATCTCTTGTCTTTGCATTGGCCCTTCGTTCCTTCAGGAAGCCAATACAAAATCCAATCATTGTTGGTTTGTAGCCAACTTGCTTCGCCGAATATCGAGAAGCAAAAAAGGCAAAGCACGCACGTCGCGCGCTTGCGTTTAATAAGTTTGCATATCATATTTTCCCCGCTCGTTGCCAGTGGCTTGTGTTGTGAATATTGTATGTATGTATGTATTGTGTTCTGGTTTGCTGTAAATATCCATTTTATCCTATCCTTTCCTATTCCTTAGGCAAGGAGGCAAGTTTAAGCCAAGCGCAGAACAGAACACAACACGTGAGCAACTTTCAGGGAACGTGTTTGTTCCTTCGTTCGTTTGAAGCACATGCAAAATGCATGTATAAGCCCCCATCTGCGTCTCGTCTGCACGAGAAGGAAACTGAATATGTAAGTGTACTGTTTTCCACTTATTGGAAAGCCACCCCTGCAGCCTCTGCATCCATATCCGCGTTCGCGTTCGTCCTGCAACATTGCACACCGGATGCTACGCTGGATGAATGGAAATTGCCGCGATTTTATTTTACATTTAGGTTTTAGGTGTACGTTTACGTAACACCAACCAACCGGGAAACGGAATCTTCAATCAGAAATATGCAGAAATATTAATACTTATTTACTTACTTAAGTAATGCAATGCAAAGTTGATGTTATACTTAAGTATTATTGATAGGAAGGAATAAATATGATTTGAAGTTAGTTGAAAAGTTTGTCCAAGTTTGACTAAGATTTATAATTCTCAATAAAGGACGAATTCTCTTGTGCATTCAAATTAGATACTAAACGCGAACCAAGCCATGCAGGCTGGGTTATGCTATAGGGGAATTTTATGGAAAACAGTGCAGCACCCTATGCGCGAAATTTATATTATGTTGCATCGCACGTAGCAGGTTTTCGAAGGCGAATGCAACGCACGCCACGCCACGTCACGCCAGCCGGGATTTTCATAAACATCCGTTTTGGGCCGAGCAGCCTGTGGGCTGTTTTCTGTGCAGGAGCCGGAAGACGGGCACAAAGTAGCAATAAACATTTCCGAGCACGCGACACACCGCCGTGCAATGCCAGGAGTGACACAATTAGACCTCCGGCTTGTTTGATTTTTTGTGTTTTTTAACCTCCCTCTGCGGAGGTTGCATGCGAATAAATTAATGAATTACATACCAAAAGTTGCACCTGATGAAGGGAAGCGAAGTAAATCTTCATCCACTTGTACTAACGAAGAATCCGAAGAAAAAGAATTTGATTCGATGATCCTAGAAGGAAAATAATTATAAAGACACTTAAAACTTTCCTCTTCGCAGCGATAACAAGTAAAATTGGTTAAATTAAAATTGCGCCCACGAAGAGAGGAGACAGGAGGTGGCGTTAAATAAAAGTCAAGATCATCACATCTACATCTCCTCTGTACCCTTGCTTTGTACTGCAGGACGAGCTGGAGTGAGTTTTTGAGTGCGTGTAACGTCCCTCAAATTCGGCAGTTATCCGGAGTGTTATTGCGCTCTTTTTATTGTTATTGCTCTTATTAAAACAGCAAATGCTCGGCTCCCCCAAGTGGCCCAATATGCTTCCATCTTGTGAGGAGGGTAGATGAAGGTTTGGACCAGAGGCAAACCAACAAACAGAGAGAAACAGGGATGAATGAAGAACGCGAAGAGAAGAGTAAGAGTCGTCACTGTTTCACCTTCCTAAATGTTTAATGCATTGCCAAACAAGGACTAGAAATGCCGACCGGAAGAAACATTATGCAAATGTGAGGCGAACATGCAATGGGCGAATTTAAACAATTTCAGCACAATACATACATTGGGGCGCTAGTCATTTGGTTTGTTTGTTCTTTTGTTTTGTTTCGGTATTGAGTGAAACTTTTATGAAAATGTCGCTCGCGTCGGGCGTACATAGGAAAGGTGAAAACTATTAAGTTGCAGTTGAAGCAAAAAGCCAACGCAGCGCATGAAATATAATAAATATCTGTATCAAAAGTTGAATGATATTGCATTCCTCGCTGGGTAGATGTACAGGCAGTACGGTGGCAATGCATGCGAAAGCAACTTTTCGAATATGTATAGCGGATGAAAAGTTCGACGGGCGGAGGACGACGAAAGAAAATGAAGAAAAGGCGAGCGTGTGCCCACGTCGAGTGCCAGCAGAAGGTCGTTTCGTGCAAGTGTCGCCGTGGGGCCGATTCCCGAGTGCAATTATTGCATTCGTGTTGGTATATCCTGTCCTGTCCTGTCCTATCGTATCGTATCCTTGTGTTCGTTCACTTTACCTCACTTCACTTCAATTCAGCTCCGTTCGGTTTGGTTCTTCGTTCTTATCCACCTCCACCTGTATATCTGTATGGCTACAGTGCTACAGTCAGGATCAATGAAGTTTTCTAAAGCAAAGCAAAGCAAAACTAATTGCGTGTTCAGTCACTTGTAAAAGGGATAACGCAATGGCAGTGGCAATGAAAAGATACACCCTGTACTCGGTGCTATACACTTTTTCTTTCTTTGCGTTCACATTTCACTGGATCCGGTCTAGCGCAGAAGAAAGAACAAGTTTGCAACTTTCCGTCAACTTACTGCCCATTGCTATGCATACATACGACGGCGACGCCGTTCTCTTCCTTCGCTCGCCACTTTCCTATTCATTCGATACACATAACCATTTCTCCTTTTCCCGAGCCCAAAGTGTCTTGGTCTTGCTGAAATATTAAAATCCACCAGACGTCTCGTCTCGACAGAGCCGGGACCATATGCTCTATTCCCCGGAATTTTATTGTTTCTTCTAATTCTTTATTAATTTCATCAATTCCCCAGCAAGCAAGCAAGCAGTTTGCTTTGCGGCGTCGACGGCCGAGAATATTGAGACAGACGGACGGACGGACGGAGGAGAAGGCGCTGAGCCAGCTGTTTTTTATCGCCTCAGCAAGGCAGCAAGCACTACCCTTGCGAAATTCGCCTCCGGTCCAGGCCACTTATTCCCTCAATGCGCTGTTTTCGCAAGGGGTTCGCCGCCTCCGAGCGCATAAAACACACCGGTAGCCACACGCGGCCGGCACCCAGCACTAATTCGGTTTTTCCATGAGTCGAAGACGCTCGGCTCGTGTGCCGAAATTACATTACGAAGACTTGCGTTTGCTGGTGGTGTACCCAACTAGGAGTACTTTTTATAGCATGTATCCCAGCACAGCGTTTAGATATTAGCCAACCTCCAGCTAACCAAAATGAGTGGAAATTACCAATGCGACCTTGATTTATGACCGAATAACTGTCACATGGCTTGTTTTTGTGCCGCTTAATAAAAGCTGCTTGGTTTCGTGTGCTTGCAGTTAAAATGCAATGGATGGTGGCGTTCGCCAACTGCAGAGACTTAGCGAAGACCTGTCGCCGGCAAAGATGTTGAGCGTCGCGACGGGCGGCGACACGGCGGTGCCGCAGCAGCAGCTCTACCAGACGCCAGCGACGCCGTCAGCCGACACCGACCAGGCGCAATTCGAGGCGGACAAACGCTCTGTTTACAAGTGCGTATCACAAAATCCCAATGATTTTATGTCACATTGTACGTCTGTTTCTTTACTAGGCATCCATTGTTTCCCTTATTGGCGCTGCTCTTTGAGCGCTGCGAACTTGCAACGCAATCCAGTGATCCCCAAGCGTCGGATGCGTTTAACATGGACATTCAGGCATTCGTCCAGCACCAGGAGCGCGATCGCAAGCCATTTCTCTCGAACGAGCCCGAAATTGACGGATTGGTAAGCCAAATCCTCTTTGGTATTTTAACCTCTAAATTGTTTGGGTTTACAGATGATCAAAGCAATTCAAGTGCTGCGAATACACTTGCTCGAACTGGAAAAGGTGCAGGAACTGTGCAAAGATTTCTGCAATCGATACATAACGTGCCTGAAGGGCAAGATGCAATCGGAGAACCTGCTGCGCAGCGACTACCCCGGCGGCGGAGGCGTCCTCGGCCTGGAGAGCAACAACAACAATAGCATGCTGAATCACGCGAACTCGGACACCGGCTCCGAGTCGAACAGTCCGGTGCAATACTCGATCAGTCCGCAAGCGCAAGCTGTATGTTCGATTTAGTTTCCTTCTTTCGTTTTCGTTTCGTCTTCAGTTCCGTCCGCTTGTTATTACTTAAGTTCCAAAATTCAGCATCTCTCACCATCTACTCTGCCTGTGTTCCCAGTATCATACCCGCTTCCCGATTCGGTTCGGATGGTTTGCTCATTTTTTGTTGCCTTTTAGTCGATTGCGAACCAGCCAATGCCCGCCGAACAGCAGCAGCAGCAGGCGGCGCTGAGCACCGGCACCGGCACCGAAATCAACGCGTTCAACCTGCAGCAATACCAGCAGCACCAGCAAATCCAACAACAACAGTTGAATGCGGGAGCGGTGGTTGCATGTGATGGGCTTGTGGTGCACGGCAGCACGCCGCTCAGCCAGATCGGCGCCAACCTCTGCATGCTGCAGACGAGCGAGTCCTCCGGCCCACTCTCGCCGGCGCCCACCACACCAGGTGCCTCCGGCGACGAGTGCGACTGCGAAGTGGCCTCGCGCGAGTCCTCCGACCGCAAACAGAAGCGCGGGGTGCTGCCCAAACAGGCAACGAGTATCATGCGCGCTTGGTTATTCCAACATCTAGTCGTAAGTTTATACCGTTTATAGTTTACATCTTAACCTATCTATGCTGTGTGCAATGTTCAGCATCCATATCCGACTGAGGAGGAAAAACGTCAAATCGCAGCGCAAACGCACCTCACGCTGTTACAAGTGAACAATTGGTTTATTAACGCTCGACGCCGTATCCTCCAGCCCATGCTTGACGTGAGCGCCACAACTAATGACACTTCTAGTGAACATTCGCCTTCGGGCGGAGTGGCCAAGAAGAAAAAGTCTGGGCATAACAATAACAAGCGCTTCTGGTCGCAGGACTTTGCTAATATGCAGCCGCACATTGATGGAGGTACATACTTATACATTCCTTACATTCCCATAATGTAAGGTTATAATCCTTGAACTTACCTTTTTCGGTGGTTTCCATAGGACTTTTGTCCAGTTCAGAGGACGATGGTGATTCGTACAGCAGCGAAGGAGATGATACCAGCAATCTGGTGATAGATGCAACGCAGGGCATGCATGAGAATGGCGATGCCCTCCGGCAATTCAACAACAGTCCAGGAGATAAGTAATCTGCAAAGGAGAAGTAAAGCAGCTTATTAGTGAGAGGGCTTTCCAGTTTTTGTTAAGTTGATTGATTGATTGATTGATTCTTAGCGCTGTAATGTACGTAAATGACGTGTGCAACGCAATGCAACCACAAGGCTGAAATATGTGTACATTGTATGTTTAAGTAGCTTAAGTTAAGCCATTTTCTCCTTCGTAATGTGCTTGTTTTGACGCGGCCGAATCGTGCAACTGCTTCAAGCAAAAGCAAAATGTATACCAAACTATACGCCATACATGCATACATATGTATAACAAACAAAGTAATAAGAAAACAAACAAACGAGAAACATGTATACGTAAAATATACCTCAATTAACTAACGTTAACACTGCAAAGAGATCTATAAGAAATGAAACTAAACACTTGTATACGCGAAGATTATTTACGAACTTGACTGTTCACACAACTATTAACGAAACGAACGAACTAACATAACATAACATATGTACGTTTTATGTACTTTTCAGTATTATCTTACTATGTACTATCGATAGTTTGACTTGATTTTTAAGTTTTTCTAGAGTTGTGACGGCGACACATTATGTATACCAGTATTTTGTAAAGAAGCAAGCAGAAGAAAGGTTATGAAACAAAAACTACGCAAACAAACAAAACAAAACAAAAACGTAAACAAACTTAACGAGTATACTAAATTGAGAAACTCATATACGTAATTAACAATAATAAAAATTAATTAATTAGTAAGTGTATAAAGTACGATAAATAACATTTTTATTGAGATATTTGAAAGAAGAATTTGACGTTCACGTTCGTGTATTCCGCCATTTTGCGTAAGTTTAAACTAGAAGAAAAATAGAAATAAATGAAGAAAGAAGGAACTTTAAGTTGCAATAATACTACGAAGAAGAAAAGAAAAGAAATGTATCATAAGTTAATACATTCTTCAGACGTGCCATTCCTATATACATAATATTCTATTATTAGTAAGACGTTTTCCTGGAAATAATTTTCACTGATATTAGGCTAGTGACGAAGAAAGAAACCAACATACACCTGTATACAAACAAGCAACAACCACTAATTAATTAACTAATGACATACATGAATTAAGTAATTACCCACTCACTCATTCAATTAATTAATGATTGATTGATTTGTTTCTCTTTATGCATTTTAAGCTATCTATACCTAAGCATAATTAGCGTACGCATAAGACTACCTTACCTACTTACTAAGTGAGAAGTAATTAATTGATTAATTTAATTACCCACTAAGCCTACATGTATAATAAGTAACTACCTAAGTAAGAAGAAATCGGTGTTAAATAATTTTTTAGTTGCTATTGTCAGTCTGTGATAAATTTGAGACGAGACGAAGGGGACGAAGAGGTGGGAGGACGACGAAGAAGAAGACGAAGGCAATGTTTTGATTGATCAATCAATCGAAGGTTAATTGAATTTGAACTTACATTTCCGATTTTGAACGAAGAAACTAAGGATGAAGGATGAAGAAGAAATACGAAACCGCCCGATGTAATTATACATACTTAATACAATATTTACATGAATTGCATACAATTAAGGGGAGAAACTATTGAGACGATGATGAGAATAATGCAAACGAAAGTTACTGTTTTTGCTATAATTATGCTACTACTGTACTGTAATTACCACTTAAAAACCTAGGATGGAAAGATGATATCGTAGGTTCTTAGTGTCTTCATTGCCAATTGTAAAGAAATGACAGAAAGAAAAGAGAAGAATTACTTTAAACTACATATAATGTATACCAAGTCCACCATTGTGGCTACCAAAAAAACAAACCTTCGATTGTTTCTACCACTTTCTGCTCGAAATATGGCAACGCACTGGAAAGTGTAACGATTGTTTCATCCTTGAAAGTTATTCAAATTACATATTATTGATTGCTTCTTGTGAACTCTATGTATACGCTCCGATAAGAAATCCTAACGAAAGTGAAATTTGCCATAATATACGATTATATCTTTTACTCTCTACATCGATTCATTCATTCATTCATATTCTTCTTCTCAATCAACAAACACGCCATTTTCTTTGTATAGACGCCATGCTTTTTCTGATGAATAAAGAAAAACTTACCTTTATTTAAAGAATGTAAGAAAGATGGGAAAACAAGTGCTTCAAACAGGACAGGGCAAGACAAGACAGGAAGAAATCTGCAGCATCTGTAACATCAATATGACGTTTGTAATTTCAGTTTCATGAATGGTATACAATAATATATAAACAATCACAATAAAAGTCCGAATGTTGGATATTGGAATCCACGTACGCGTGAAGTGAAAAACCTGCAGTCAAAGTAATTTGAGCAAGGAAATCAATCAATAATAGTAAACTACGAACGTTAAACACTAGACAGACTTAAATAAACAGCGGTGGTTGGATCAACAAACAGTCCAGTCAGGTAAAAGGTAGAACCGCTTGTAACCTAGCCTAACCTAAATCGTGTCTTTAGTATGGTATGTATGTATATACATATCGAATCGTTTTTCCTAAATATCTCAAAATTATTCCTAGTCCGATGCCTACGCTGGCGCAATTCACATTCACACACATCAATTACCTATTTTTAGATTAGATTAGTTTAAATTTAATAAACGAACAAAAACGAATCAACTAAATACTAAATAAACCACAGACAAAGTTCACGCCTCACTTACTTATCCTCTCAACTAGCGGGCAATTTTTCGGCGGACTAAAATCATTTCCACGTCATTGGTAACATCATTTGTCCAAATAAAACAAAATAAAGAAAAGAAAACAAAAGAGAATGTGCAAACAAACCATCAACGTCAATGTCAACCTCTTGGTGAATTTACCTACTTAGCCTAGAGAAGAACTGGCTGGCCCATTGAAATGTACATCTCAGGATAACTACGCCCAGGGAGCGCTAATCTTTATTCGCCTTGGGGCCGCGCCGCTTCGACAATCGTTTATGATAGCTCTGCGCGAATGAATTGACTATGGAAACGACAAAATAAAGAATCATCGCCATCACAAATTTCTCGAAGATGGCGGCCAGCAGGTTGGACTTTTCGGCAACGCCGGCCGTCGATGCACCAGCGCTGCTGTGCAACTTCAGTTTCTGGTTATCGAGGAAGTTCTTGAACGGCGTTTGCAACTTGTTGCCCACAACGGGGATGACTGTCAGCCATGAAATCGCAGTTTCAATGAGCGTCTCATTGAAGGCTATAATGACGAACATCTTCTGGATGTGCATTTTGATGACAGCTTTGCCAATGAGCGTGGCGCCAAAGAACGTCCAGAAGGGCACGAGAAAATGGCCACATGTAATTCCAGCGAGGTCAAACAATGGATTTGGAATCTACATTCATTAAAAAGCGAACAGTTTGGTTTGAAAATGGCCACTGAAATGAGGTTATAATATTCTGCTTACACTTGCACATGCGAGAATGCCAAAGAAGCCAACTCTCTGCACGATATGTTCGACAAACAGCTTGCCACGCTCTATGAGTGTCAAGTCCTCTTTCTTCTTCTTCTGCAGCTCCTCGAACTCGGCGAGATCATCGTCTTCGTCGTCAGGGTCAATGCTAAAAGAATGTTTGGACATTGCTTTTCACAGATTGATAAGTTTAAGGTCAAGTACCCTGAAAGTCTTGCTGCGCGCGCCATGAAATAAGGGGGTAACTCTCCTAGGGCAGTACCAGCGCCCCAACACATTGCTTCCAACCTCACTTTGGACATTATAGCCAGTATCGTGACGGCCACAGAAGAACTCACGGCTGTTTCCGGGCAAATAATTCTAGAATTTCACAAGTTCACCTTAATTTGCAAAAAAGACGGACATAACATCCAAAAATGACATACTCGTCCGGATATGGCGGCTCTGGAAAGTCCAACGAGCCACATTCGTAGGCAGCCAAGGTAACTTTCGCTATGTGTGGGCCCAAATACAGCAGGAACGTGTGCAGTCCTGTGCCCAAACCCACCGAAGACAAAATCCCCAGCCCAATCCAATAGGCGCACCACAGCACCTTTCCATACACGGATGTGACGTACTTCTGATGCGGCCCGTCCGTGCGCACCAAGAGAACCGAGCCCAAAATGAGCGATAATACTAAGAGGACAGTTTTCCTATACTTTAAAATCCTACGATCACAAAAGAACCAAAACTTAGTAACTGGTCAACTGATTTAAAAGGTTTCGAGTACTTTTTCCCGTAAATATTCCCCAACGTGTACGTTTCTTTGACGCCATACTCAAGTGTAGTGAGGGGGCGCTTCCAGAGGACAATTCCCTCGCGTTCTTCGCGGTCTTTCCGCTTCTGGGATCGCGTGAGCCCGTGGTTCTCCAGACTTTGCTTCTCTTTGGCAGGGGGTGTGCCGTTGGCAGGCGTTGGTAACGATGAATTCACGGTTGCATTGCGTTTGGATGCCATCTTGTATCCCAAACGTTGCAACTGCACAAAACAAAGCACGTTTATTGCAGGAATAACCATCAAATGGATGAAAATTATATTAAAACACCTACGAAACGATAGAGAACTTGCACTTTGCTAGCAACAGGCAATGAGACAAATCCTTCAAGCATGATGAACAGCGACAAGTTGAATGCATTTGAAAAGCAGATGCAAGTGTAATCAATGAAAGTGAAGTGAGAGGAAAGAAACTTTCTACATACTCGGGAAGCAATGCAATACGAAAAATCATAAAATACGAAAGGAAAGCGTGCATCCATGGTGTGTTAGAAAGTTAGCAACTAAACTTCTGCCAATAAGAGTCAATCATACACCGAATCTCTACAAGTTTACCAATTCGACTTTCGTCCCAGACGTCTTCTGGCCGCGCTTCCTGCACACCAGCTGCAGCTGCTGCTTGGTGAGCGACGCGAGCTCCTCGACGGGAATCGGCAGGTGCTTGTTGCCGCCCTTGGGCGCAATCACCGTCGCCGCAGGAGCAGGAGGCTCATGCCGCGCCAGCACCGCGGACGACTGATGCTGCTGCGTGCGGGTCGAGCGCGACTTCTTTCCAGCCATCAGGCGTCCAGGTGGGTAAACAGTAAGTGCCAATCACAAAGCGGTAGGTAAAGTGCGTAGGTAAATGTCGGTCTGGTCTGTCTGTCTGTCAGCCGCTAGTTACGATTGTTAGTATTGTATGAATTGTTTTGTTTGTGAAAGCAAACCACCCAACCACGCATTCCCTTAAAGTTAAACAATGCTGTTATTATGATACAAAGAGCGCAGTCAGAGTCAGAGGAGTCAGTTCAGCCACCTATGCGATAGCCACATAACCTCAGAGTATCAGAGTGTGTATGGCCCCAAAACAAAAGACGCTTATTGTACATTATTGATGCATTCGTTCTCAATACCAATCGAGTAGATTAGTTAAAGGACTTGTCTGTTTGGTTTAGAATCATAAGCTTCTTGAAATACTTACGTTTGTTTCCAATCACGAACAGTATGAATTTCAACCGGCCAGTTTTCAATGAAAATTTACTCGACTCGCGCGTAAAATACTACGTTGTAATGCAAATGCAATCAATGTTTAGAGTGATGTGCAATCAGTAATTGATAATAGCCAGGAGTTGACTGCAAACCACATAATCAGTTATCACAAGTGGACACGACGACGTCACACAGCAGTATGTGATTGCAAGAATTTTAAATTTCAGCGAGCGTAGCCAGCATTACAACGTATTAGACGCACTTTTACAATGGACACGTTCACTGGTTTTTTGGCTGTACTCGCAGTTTGTGCACATTATAAACGTAAACGTAACCGAACAACAATCAGAAACTCATATCATGTGATGACGGACTACTGGAAACGTCACATCGTATGATGTACTACAGCGCCGCGCGTGGCATATTTTTCAACTATATTTAAAGAACATATTGGCGGTAAAGTTTGATTATAACCTTAGTAAACAATCCATGTACGTGTTTATTAAAAGGCTTCAACTTTAAGTTTATTTATAAGTCAAGGAAAAATGTATTATCAGTTTAATGCGTGCCAGCGGCAAAGGTATTCGAGACTGGTTGAAAACTTGGACGAAGATACAGTTTCCTGTGTTCAAGAGGAAATATCCTACTTGTTCAGTCCACCTGAAGGGAAAGAACCACTAAGATGTTTAAATATTCACAAGAAGCGCTTCTACGTGTGCCAGTTTGAGGAAGAATCGAAAATATTATATGCACTCGCAACTAAACAATTCCGCCAAGCCGAGGAAGTTGTTTTGAGCGATGCGTTAACCATGGATATTCCTGAGATTCGGGCATTTGTTACAGACCTGCTTAAATTTCACAGACATCTAAAACTGCACACGAAATATGGCAAGGAAACTGCATACTTGGCACATTTTCAGAACGCAGTGTTGAAATTCACTGACCTGCCAGAGAATAGCATTTGCAAGTTGATTGCATCGGTGACTAAGCAAACGGACAATGCAATGAATGAATATTACCATTTACTTCTGGACTTTTTATGGCTGAATCTCACAATTAATCAGGATGAACAAACGTTGCATGAAACCATGAAGCAGCTCAACTACCTGGGTTACAAATGTTTTGAAAAATACAATAACAAACATACTCTGATATGCAAATGCTTGAAGAGTTTTTGGCTGAGGATTCAACTGTACTGCGAGTTTTATTCCATATCGTTCTGGGACAATTTTAACGCATCTTTGGAGTGCTACGACGAGGAGTTTGCCCTGCTAGCCTTGCAATTCACTGCGCAACTGCATTGTTACGCAGAATCAGGATTGTATCTGGGGCAGAGCAGTCTGCGAGTTCAGGAGAACGTTAGCTACTTTAATAAAGTGTGGAACCAACTCATGAAAAACCCTCTTGAAGAGGCGAAACTTTTACGGATCCTCCATCTTGTTGAAAGTTTACTTAATGATTTGTGGCTGGCGCATGTCACATTGGATTTTTACTATTTAACGTGGGATTATTACTATAGGAAACTTGAAGATATGCATATAGAAATGACATTTAAAGATATTATGGCGGACATTTTGATGGAGCAGCCAATCAGTGCACATTCACCAAGCAGAACCGGAAAAGTCAAGAGTGGATACGTTTTGTTCTTGAAAATGCTGAAACATCACCTGCAAACGCATCCCAATCACTGGAACAAGTTCAAGGGGAGGATTTACACTAAATTTCCGGCTGCCAAGTTTGCAAAGTTGAATGATCATGGCTTATGCAACATTGCCCTCTTGTTCTTTACCGTTTCAACGAGGAATTTTGATGAAGTTATGACAAAGTTTCTAGGGCTACTCAAAGATCTGCCTGGGAATCGTCAAATGACTATTCCAGTTTGGAATATTTATATTCACTTGGTAAAGTTATTAAACATTTCGCCGTTGAATTTTGTAACCTAACTTTTTATATTTTCTCACAATTAGATAAAAATTTATCTGGACAATCAACGCAGCATTGAACCCGTTTATACGCAATTCGGGCCGTTGTTAGAGGACGCAGTTCGCCAGCGCACACAATTTTTCCTATTTTCTGGGTTCGTGCAGAACCTTTCCAGCGCATTTCTCGTGCAGGATCTAACGCTCAAACAATCGCTGTTGATCTCCAACTGGCTGGAGCATTACTTGAAAAGTTGCGCTCATAACGAACTGATTGGGCTTCTCAATACCCTCGCAATGATAATCGAAAAAACAGTGGACGCTGGTGTCTGGTATGAATATCAACATCAATTCATCAGCCACGTCTTGAGTTCTGTCAAGAATTTAAACGTGAACCAAGCCATCATTGGTACCGTGGCCGGACTAATAGTCGCAAACAGTGACGGATTGGAAGATATCATCGAGCAATTCACACATGAAAGTGTACCTGGTGAGGTTATGACTTCGTTCTTCATGACTCTGCGCAGGAAATCTCTGTACACAACAACCGAGAAGCGCGAAGTGCTCACCATTAAGGCATGGTTTCTTTCATGGATGATCGGCACTCAGAATGTAGCCTTCACGAAGGAAATTCTACCCCTGATTAAATGTCAGGACGCGCGCCATGTTTTCGAAGAGTTTCTGCGCAATGTGGAGCGAGAAGTTCTCGTGAAGTGCTTGAAAGATAGCGAGAAGTTCTTCGCACGGAATGTAAATCTCTATCTTTATACGAACACCGCATTGATTTTTAACTATTGCGGGCGATACATATACAACCGGACAACAACCGACTGCTTCTTGAGCATTTTCGTTGAGGAGTTTCTTCTCCCCGTCGAAGTGATGCGCGGAAACAAGCCAAGTTTCCTCTCGCTGGTTGAAAATACCTGGCATCTGTTCATACATTCCCTGTGGAAGTTGAAATCGATGGATGGCAACGACCCATACTTGGAGCGCCTGATAAAAGATCTCACCGTGAGGTACATACCACACTTTAGTAACAAGCCAACGACCCCTATCGCAAAAGTGCTGCGAAACAAAGCGTTGAGCGAGTTTCTCTTCAGGAGAATTGCGATGGAATATTTCCAGCACAATCCCAGCAAGTTTACCACCGACGAGCAATTGTTTAAGGCGTTGAACACGCTGAATATGTTAATCGATGAGGTGAAACACCTTCAAAATGAAAACGAGAGTGAGGTTATGGTGCTCGTATCGAAATGTTTTCTTAGTTCTTTATTTGAAGTTTACATGTTTAAACAGAATCATAAGGTTATAGTTGTTGAAATGATTAAAAAACTCGCGTGCAGAATGCCTCAAGATGAAATGAAAGAGCAATTCGCAGAGGGTATACTTACAGTGACAAAGAAACATTTACCTCTGAGTACGAATCAATACTTTCAAATAGTTTACATGCTTGCGAAGATGAACGCTGTGCGCGAGATTGTGCACAGTTTACTCGGGAAAATCAAGGAGGAAATCACAACTCTGGAATGCCGACGCGGTCAGGGGTTTGATAACCACTTAAGGCAGAGTTACGCTAAACTATTGCAACTTTGTAAACAAGAAATGAAATAAATGGAAGTGTGTTGCGCTCGCGCATGCGTGTGCCTTGTGATACTTAAGTATGAGGTTAAGTCGCGGTGTTTATTTACTTTGCATTGCATTTGGTGGTTTGGGGTTTAAAGTTTGCGAAACATGAAGACCAGATCTAAAACTAAACAAGAATCGAAAGAAAATCATGTGAAGATCATCAAAACAAAGGGAAAGGCTTCAAAGAAACAGAACATTCCCAATACTTTGCGCACTGAGGATGGTAAGGTGTTCTTCCCCTGCAAGAACTGCTGCAGAGCGTTCGCCCAGTTAAGTCATCTACACCAACATCTTCCATATTGCAAAGAAAAGTCTGAAATTAGTATTACCTCCGAGGAAAGCAACAACAATGAAGTCGCAAAAGATTCCTGCTTACAGTCTGTTTCCATGAGTGAATGTTACTCAACCATAGAGGAAGGTATAACAAGCTACGATCTCAAAACGAAAGCAATAATTGTAAAGAATTTAAATCAATTCTTGTCATCCGTCGGGTTATCAATTACTTTGAGAGAAAATGGCGAGATTTCAATCCACATTCCTGCTGGTAAAAACCATCCAGAAGTAACTTTGATAAACACAAGTGCAACTGGATTAGAAAATCAGATGAACATTTGTGTCAGAACTGGCAACAATGATGGCGGCAAGGAAGGTTATGGTTCTTCTCTATGTGAAATACTATCAAGTGTGTTTGGTCCCGACCAAGATTTAACCAAGGTACTCAAAGAGAGACTCATTTCCGAAGATATGGTCAAGACAGAAAATGGCGGAGCAATGACAATGGATATTGAAAGTGTTGACGAAGTTCTGCTGGAAAATGGCGGCGACGGTGAGGGGACGTTACCTATAGTTCTGGAAGACTTGGATATTCATATTTGTAAACAATGCGGGAGTGTTTTTCACGCATTGGGGGACCTTGTGGACCATGATAAGTACGTGCATAGACAGATCAAGAAACGGTGTACGCAGGAGGAACTCGACCGATACACGCAGATCTTCAAGGAGAGGCAGGATAACAAATGCCCCATTTGCGGTCAGCAGTTGAAGTATAAAAGTTCTTGGTGGCGACACATGGAGGTGCACATGGCGCTTGCAAAGTTCGAGTGCCGCATCTGCGGGAAGAAGTTTCGCCGGAAGGATCACTGCAGAGATCATGAAACAAGACACGTTATTAAAAAAGAGGAGACAGAATGATCTGACAAACAATGTATATTTTAGGTTAAGTTTGGATGCAATATGTAATAATTTGTATTCTACTTTAGTTAGGTACTTATTAGTATTCAGTCAGGCGCTTGTAAGCACAACACTGACGTAACATGACGGGATTTGAATTGAAATTGAGTTCCAAATTCACTTCGCAAGAGAGGGACGGCCATTTTATCTTATTTCACTTGTTCAATCACTTAGCAAGTTGTAATTATCAAATGTTAATGTTGTTTCTTGGCGATTCATTAAAGTTTAAAGTTATATGTAGGTATTGCGTGTTTAATGGCTATGATATTTACTCAAGTAATTGTAAAATGTTAATATTGTTTGCTGATGTGGGCGACGCGGTCCTAAACTTGACAAATGTGGTGTATTTTTTTCTTATCTGCACCAACTAATGACCTGAATTATGCATGATTCTATTGAATTGTTTTATTGCTGCGAATACGTACGTGTTCCACTTATACGGGCGTTGTTCTTGAGCCCAAAGCGAACGCAATGCTTGATGGCCATCCTATCATCACGCCGAGAATGAATTCAGAATCGAATTTTGTTTTGAAATTGCAACCTGTGCTTGTATTGTACTCTTATATAATATTTACAGCGACAGAGCGACGCTTCTCAGTCGATTCTTCAGTGTCTCACCAATAACTTATCGTTTTTAGTTTTAAAACTTTTGTATCAACAAGTATGAATATTTCTTGTGTCAACCTCTTAATTATTGCGGTAAGATGTACAGTCCTGATGTTAATTACGGGATATATATTTATATTAATTATGATTTTAGTTGCTAATTAGCGGTACACAATCAAGTCCATTCTTATACAGCACGTCCAAATGGATATACCAGAGATTATTCAATGGTACAGCTGACCACAGCACCCAAAACATTGAGGATTTGAGTGCGGAAGGCCCCATTTTCACGCATACCACAAGAAATAGAAATTCCTCTGTGGGGGATCTTCGAATGGAAGTTGGAGCAAACGATAATGCAACGACGATGCAGGTTCCAGGGCTTGATGGAAGCAAGAAAGAGGATGAAACCGAAACACCGCAACCGGGAATCCTGCATCGGAAAATTGCCAAGATTCTTAACAAACTGCAATTGTACTCTGCAGTGCGATCGACCATTCACAATGTGCGCAAGCAGCAAGAGAACAATCAGAATGTGCCGGTGTCAAAGCCTGACGCAGAAGATGAATCGAACAAGGCGCAAATGTCTCAGGAATTGGAAGACACTGAGGAGTTTAATAAACTTCAAGCTTTGCTCGGCATGAATACGAAGAACAGTGTATCCAATGTGTATCTCCCACAGAAAGCTAACCTAGAAAATCGTGATGCGACAGAGGACGCTGGACTTACCTTGGAAGCAGATGGCATGCTGTTTCCCCAGGAAGAGATGCCCACCAAGTTGAACAGATTCAGCCTCGAGCTGGGCAACATCGGGATACACATTATGGAGGTCGTGGGCTCCATTGCAACCATCTTCTTGACAGCAGCTTACCAAGCCGGACACTATGCATCTTCGTTTACACAGGCGCCGGATGGTGACACAGGCACCCTGATTGATATCCGTTCGCGAAACTAACGATTTAGGTTAAAACTAAGATATTAATGTACATATCATCAATTAAATGTGAATACACGTGTATAATTAGGTTTGGAAATCTAAACAGTTTTCTAAAAACTAACTCAAATTTTCTTTGAGTTAAAAGTTTCATTAAATATAAGCACAGTCAACGGCATTTTTATCGCTTCTATAAACACAAGACTCAAAATAACACCTAGGGCGCCACCTGGCGGATTAAAAAAGGGGGTCTCTTTAAAAGCGTTTCTTACAAAACTTAAGTCGCTGCCAAAGATGTGGCGTCTTGCAGCGGGGGCGGCTGATTTCGCGGCCTCAATGCACAGAAGTCGCCGATTAGCATAAAGAGTTCTTATAAGACGTTTCGTATTTATAAAACCGACCTATTATATCAAGCCAAGAGAACTTAAAACTATAAACAGCCATTATTTATTCATGACATGGTTTTCTATTGTTTTTAAGCAATTAAATCAACCGTTTAATAGTCCAAAACCCATAAAACTGTTCTTACAACACCCATAAGCATACTTCAAGCGACAATTGACGAATTCTGAAATAGTCTTCTTATCGCAAATATTCCTGTTATTATATTACGCTTTCCTCACACCAATAAGCACGGAACCACGTGTCATCAGTGCATACCGATCTTATAATACATGCAATCTATAACGAATTATCTTCCTTATCGCCACAAATGTTCCAATTATCGCTTGAGAGCAAATCGCATTCTTTACAACGAACATTCATTCAGTTTATTAAATAAGTTTATTCAAAGCAAACGAACGCTGAATGTCCACAAAAACTTTTAAAAATCTTTGTCATTACCTATGACGCATAAAGTATTTCCTACCTTGTGATAATGGAATGCATTTGCTTAAAACAACTATTTTTCTACGTTTGTTTGTTATGCGGTGAGTACTTTTATCGTCAGACTTCCAAGTTTAAGGGAACTTTGTATATTTCAGCTAATTTATTGGGGATTGTGGCTGGTATGACCTTGTCATGGTCGTCCCCAGTGTTGCCAAAACTGCAATCCATCTCTTCGGATAACCCGTTGGGCGAGAAAATATCAGATGAGACTTCCTCATGGATAGGATCGCTGTTATCTCTCGGTGCGACCTTTGGCCCCTTCCTGGCGGCTTTTGCAGCTGAGAAATTCGGTCGAAAATGGTCCTTGATCAGTATAGCGGTCCCTTTTATAATCACCTTTGTGATATTGGCTTTTGCGGAGACTGTGTGGCTGTATTTAGTTGCCAGAGTCATTATGGGACTCTCAGTTGGAGGGACATTCACCATCTTGCCCATGTACATCGCAGAAATGTGCTCGGATGATATCCGGGGGACCATGGGGGGCGCTATGAACGTGTTCATAGTGACAGGCATCTTCCTCTCGTACTCCATCGGCCCCTTCATATCAATCTTATGGTTTAACCTCACCTGTGCCTTCTTGGGATGTGTTTTTGTGGTGTTGTTCGCCTTGTTCATGCCGGATACACCACAATGGCTGATTTCTAAGTCCAGGGAGTCAGAAGCGAAGGAAGTGTTGCAACGAATGCGTAACACCACGGCCATCCACGTCGAATATCAAGCGATATCTGACATTGTTGCGGAAAACTCCGGGGCGTCAGTGAAGGACTTACTAACGCGCGCGAATTTGAAAGCGTTATCGATCGCCATCGCCCTTGTCAGCTTCCAGCAGCTCTCGGGCATCAACATCGTGCTCTTCTACGCCCAGCAGATATTCGAAGACAGTGGGAGCTCAATTCCTTCAGACATTTCTCCGATCATCATCGGAGGCGTCCAAGTGTGCGCCAGTGTCATCACTCCTTTGCTTGCCGACCGCACGGGGAGAAAGTTCCTGCTCATTCTCTCAGCTGCTGGGATGATCGTTGCTGAAATACCACTCGGAGTTTATTTTTACCTCAAGGACGACCACACCAACGTTAGTTCGATATTCTGGTTACCTGTGGCCAGTTTGGTATTGTATATTACGATGTACAACTGCGGGTTTGGGGCTTTACCGTGGACTGTTATGGCGGAAGTGTTTCCGCCGAATGTCAAAGGCCTGGCGTCGTCTTTGACTGCCGCCTGGTGTTGGTTCTTGGCGTTCATCATCACAAAGTTCTTCAATCAAGTGGCAGATGGCATGGGCATTGGCGGATCGTTCTGGCTCTTTGCGGGATTCAACATCTTAGCGATAATATGCGTTTACTTTTACGTCCCGGAAACGAACGGGAAGAGTCAGAAAGAAATCCAGGAAATGTTCCAGAAATAATCTACCTTAGACAAGACTCAGAATCGTGACTCACCTGTTTTAGTTTATATTATTTGTTATAATTGTTTGTGTTCCATGTGAAATTGATTAGGAAATTGATTGTAATTAGTAATTAGTCGCAGAAATCATTTGCAAATATGTTGCGAAGAGTGCACTTCCATTTAATTGTTATTATTGGTAAAGTACAATTAATTATTCTTATTTTTAGCAACAAAGTATCTTTTTTGTGCGTTTTTAGCAAATGTCTTGGCTGTTTTGTATGGACTTACGATAACAACGTCTTTAAACAGTGATAACCTTAAATATATCAAAAAAAACATATGGATTAACTTGGTTCTTCACTTATCAGCGATCCCAGGACCCTTCATCTTCATGTACCTCTCGTCTCCTTGGAAACTGGGACGCAAATACGTCCTGCTCTTGGCAACGTTGGTTATTTTATCAGGAAATGGATTGACAATGTTCTATCACTGTGACAATGCAAGAATATGCTTGATAATCCCACGAGTTATTAATGGAGTGGCGCTTGGGGGGATAACAACTATCCTCCCAATATATCTGCAGGAAATCAACGAGGCAGCGTCTAAGGAATGGAGGACATCTTGCTACCGCCTGGCGGTATCTGTGGGCATTTGTTTACACTACGTCGTGAACTACTTCAAGGTCCCGACGGTGCCCATGCTTTCAGCCGGAATCTGCATCTTCATGGTTGCATCCCTGCTGTTTTACCTTCCCGAACCCCCTCAGAGCCTCATTCGGAGCAAGCAAGAAATGAAAGCCAAGGGCGTGCTCATCACCTTGAGAAATTCAACGATAATTGATGAAACATTCCGGAAATTATACGAAGAAGCGCAGAACTTGACATTTGACAGTACAGGAAGGTTCCGGAACAATTGGCTGTGGTCCCGACGACATGTCACAGTGCATATCGGCTTGGTGTTCCTCTGCGAGCTGCTCTCCGTCAATACGCTGTACATTTACGCCCCTAATTTGATCACGTATTTGAACAAAATCAATACACGCCGTGTGACGTCTTCGTCTTTCTCGTCCGCGCGGAATGCGGTTGATATCAAGGAACAATTAATGCTCATAGGCATTGCGCAGTTGATCCTTACAGGAATCCTATTGCTGGTCCAACAGGCACGAGCCAACGCCAGGAAGTACTTCATTCTTGCATATTTTCTTTGCGCAATTGCCATTGGCTTAATCCCTTTGGGCTTGTACTTCTACTTTGCCCAGAATGACAATGACATTTGTTATAACCTCTTAAAATCGCACAGTAAGTTCGTCAAGGAGAACTTGTTCCTGAGACCAGGGATGAAAAAGTCGTACATTTGGAATAACTGTCAGAAAATCTCAAAAATCCCTAGAATATTCAAACTGCAACGATACCAGGGCCTTTTACATGGGTTAAGTGTCATCTGTAGGCAACCCGTATTCGCCTTTTGGATGCCTATGTTGTCCGCTGCGTTCCTCTTAGCAGCCTACAACGTCATCCAGGAAATGTTGTATAATTACTTATACGAGCACATGTTTGGCAATTTCGGGACGCACTGGACGTTTGCCATTTACAATACGTTCGCTTGGAGTATTTCCGCATGGTTCGTTGGCATTTACACGGAAATCGAATTGATGTTTGGAATGTACCGGCCCGAAAAACAAAAGCAAGGCGGCAATGGCGCCTGGCTATGGCTGTGTGCTTGTTCGGTTGCCTATAGTGCGATTGCATGTGTTATACTGATTTGTAAAATGACAAAGAAACTATAAAGCTTGTGGTTTTTGATTACTCAAGTTCTTAGACTGCACGTGCAGGGCTTATCCACACGTGCATGTAACGTACCGGTGGGCTAACACCCTTCGTAAGTACTTACCACAAAAGCCCTTGTAATAAACACGCCCAATTTCATCCCCGGATCAAACAGTTAGTACGTTCCGGCCACTAAGTATCTATTTGTTTAACGTGTATTCAATCAGCCATCTTAAGCCTAATCCCAATCCCGATTCTCAATCTTTGATTAATCAAATAAAGTGCTTCTGGGGTCTGGGAGACTTCAAACGCTTCGCTTCGACGTTCGAACACAGATGAAGCTGCTGTCGGTTTAGCCTGGCAAATGATTAATTAAATTAGAACAGACAATAAGGTACTTCACAGAGGAAACGAGGCATTGTCGACACCCGCCAGCCACCTGACCAAATAACTTAATACTTTCGCTTTGATACACTTGCAGGTACAGCAGGTAGCGTGAAGGAAGGGAGCAAGTGATTCGATACGAAATATCCTGGAGAGAGTCAAGTGGAAATGATGCGCAAGCGCAAGCGCAATGAAGCGCAAGTCCCCATTCACATCACAAAGTATGCCACCAGACATACACCTATGTATCGCTCAGCATCAGTTGACTTTCATCCCAAGCGCTCATGTTTCCAGCGGCTATGAGATGACATTGTATCCAGACCTCCCAGTAGAAAATATTAATAATAAGCCAATACATGATGAACGTACTTGGTTGTGACAACATTTATTCAGAGATTTCATGCACAAAATTGAACTTGAACGCAATAAGGAGCCAATTATTTGAACACTGGTAGGTTTTCCCTGGAAAACAATGAATATTGTTTCAGTTTGGCCAAGATTACATTGATATTTGTTTAAGAAAGCCTGAAATATCGGTGGGGATGTGAGTTTGAAGTGCAGTCAGCACCTATATAGGTGGGTATCAAGTTACACGACGCGTTGTCACCAGTGGACATGGGGCATATGCTTGAGAAGGACAAGATAAGGCAACACCAACACTGCCAGCTCGTAGGTGCAATATGCCCCTCCATAGGGTAGCAGCAGCGCGGACAAGCCTATCATGTTAATACGTAATGAACACACCAACAAGCTGCCAATGCAATGCAACGATTCGCCCGCACTAATGGATTTCGTTAGTGTGGGTTGATGTATTCCACGCTCGCTTCGCCTGATCATCCCGATCATCATCAATCGCTTGCTGTTTACCATCCTGAGTACATACAAACGTCGGTCCTCAACGCGGTCCTTAAACTTCAACTGCGCCAAAGGATTTCTTCCAAAGGGTTTCTTCAAAAAGTGGTGGAATATGAGATACCCGCCAAAGTTTTGCCGAATTTGTCGCTGTGATAGTTCATCATGGATGTGCCCAGGCTCCCAAACGGATACAGAAAGTCCTTTGTAAGTACACATTCTAATTAATTTCATTGATTCAATAACTTAATTAACTTTTTCGGTGGTTGTATTGATGAATCCAGCCTTAGTTTACATTTTCCTGTTAAGGGGGACGGCCTAGAAACACATACATACGCTTACAGGATGTTTTCTAAAAGTTTCTATATAGAACATTCGAGAACAACAAACTAACCTTAAATTTTCGAAGGTGTTTAGCCCTGATTTACTAAAAACGAATAGAGATATATATACCTATGTAGTCAGATAAAATGTTGAAGAAACAATTGCTTATCATTCGGTATTTTCTGCTGGAATAACAGACGCACAAGCATTGAGGAGCGCTGAGGAAATTCCGGCGAATAGAACTTATCGCTATGACAACGCCGCCGCCTATTAATCGAGCCGCCTCTTGTATGGCTGCCCGCGAACGAATCGCCTCACTGATACAGCAATCGACACAAAGCCCCAATAATAATACGCCGTTCTAGGGGAGAAACAAGCCCAAGACCATGACAAAAAAGCTGAAAAATTGAAACGTCATTGATTTCACATGTTTATTGTAAAATGTTGTTATTTTGGTGGGTTTTGCATTGTAGGTTTGATTGTTCCAGGATTATTTGCTTGTTTGTGAGCCGAGCAGGTTGGTGAGCACTCACCTGTAGCTCGCATCCCTCCTGCCTGCTGATTGCCGCCCCAATCACATCTCGCGTCGGCGGCTGCGGCCGCCATGGACCCGAGCAGCTATGTGCCAAACAATCCCCAGTTCGGGGTGCAGCTCGAATGCAACTGGAGCACGTCGCTCGCGACCGCCGCCGGTAACAGCTCTCTTCCTCTGCCGCCCGCCAACAACAACAATATAAACGTGAACGTGAGCAGTGCCAATTCCATTATCATCCCTCAGGACGAATTATCCACGTGTTGGACCGAAGACATGGGCTCGTTTTCTCTTCCTTTGGATCTAGAACCTTTACCTTCGTTGTTCCCGTTTTCTCCTTGTTCAGCCAACTCAAATCCATATAAGTAAGTAGACTTCAACTTAAATTATACTTTGATTTGTTTAATTAATTAATTAATCAATTGTATGTTTAAATTCCATTAAATTTAGACCAGATTTAGGGTTAAATAATCACAATCAACAAATGTTTGTAATGCGAGAGAACAAACAACCAGCAGAAGTGGCCGATGTCCTGTTGTCGCTGAAACATGCCGTCGTGCATCCGTCAGGAAACACGCATCAGGAGCTCATGAACTCGAAATGTGAAAGCCAACACCTGTACCATCCGCCTCACCAGGTTCTCCTGTCCCCCGGCGGGTACACGGGCAACATCTGCGAGCAGAACTTCAATACCCAACCCCTGTTTCCCGCAATGTCTGTGAATGTGTCCATGAACATGACCATGCATGGTTACCACCCTGGAAATGGCTACCCTAGTTCGGAATTGTCCTACCAACCGGTAAATATAACCTAGAAATGATCTCTTTTGGGGATATTTCATGTTTTTTGGTTGCAAATCATAAGGTACAATGGAATCCTGGCCAGCAATCAACAAATCCAATGAATTATCAATCCCAGGGGCTATTGAGTCCTGGATACTCAGGTGCTACATATTCCTTTACGGCCGACTTCCGGCCGCCGACACATTCCCATCAGAGCGACACGACTGCATTCAACAGCGGGATCGCCAGTAATAACGGCAGCAATCTGTACAAAACGAATCTGCGAAGGAAGCACAACCAGCCGTCGGCGGCGGCCATTTACTCGTCGCTGTCGGAGTCCGGCGATGGCAGTTGCGGCGGACTGCAGAAGCCGAACGTGTGTCGCATCTGCGGCAAGAGCTACGCGCGGCCCAGCACCCTGAAGACCCACTTGCGCACGCACAGCGGCGAAAAACCGTACCGCTGCATCGATTGCAACAAGTCCTTCTCGCAGGCGGCGAATCTGACGGCGCACGTGCGCACGCACAGCGGCGAGAAGCCATTCCGCTGTCCCGTCTGCGACCGCCGCTTCTCGCAGTCCTCCAGCGTCACGACGCACATGCGGACCCACAGCGGCGAGCGCCCCTACCGCTGCCGCCTCTGCAAGAAGGCGTTCTCCGACAGCAGCACCCTCACCAAGCACCTGCGCATCCACTCCGGCGAAAAGCCGTACGAATGCAAACTCTGCCTGCTGCGGTTCTCGCAGAGCGGCAACTTGAACCGGCACATGCGTGTCCACGGCAACAGCGGCATGATGCCTCCCTGACAAACGGCTTTTGCCGCTTACAGAAAACCGTTCTAAGCCAAACCAAGCTCAGAACTTGATTGATAAGGAACTGGAACACATCGAATGTTTGTTTATGCGTTCAATTGTTTAAACTTGATCCTGATCTAGTCATTTATTATTATCTAGTCAAAGTGTATATAAATATTGCACATAAATATAAACAATTTCAATCATTTCAGAAAGTTTTCCTGGATTTCTTCAACACTTTTGCCCCGGGTTTCCGGTACTTGCAGGAAGGTGAACAAAATGGTAACTGTATTAAAGCCAGCGAACAACAAAAATGTCCAACCGTCGCCCAACCGCGCGCATAAAACCGGGAATATTGCAGTGACCCCGAAGACTAGCAACCAGTTAAACGTGGTTGCAATACTGCAGCCTACAGATTTGAACTCCTTGCTGAAGATTTCCCCCAACATGAGCCAAGGTAAAGGACCATAACCTATGCAATAGCAGAAGAAAAACACTATTAAGGTTATGATCGGGACCACAGCGGGCAGACCATGGAGGAAGTGCACCCCGAGGATCATCAAGCTTCCTGCCATGCCAACGGCAGAAGCCAGGAGATAAGTCCTCCTGGCAAAGCGGTCAATGCACATTGCTGAGATGCAGGAAATCAGCAACTGCACCACAGTTATCACAATGGTGGACAAGCTCGCAGACATGCTACTCCCAGCCGACGTGAAGATGCTGCTTGTGTAGAAAATCACTGCATTGACTCCACTCATCTGCTGGCTGGTTACCAGTCCTAAGCCCACTCCCAAGGCTTTAAAGTTCTGTCTGGAGGTCACAGTCTTCCAAAAACTTGCAGTTTTCTGTGTGTCCCTTGGTGTTTCATGAAATTGCCCTCGCAAAGAAGGGATTCTAGTCAACATTAAGAAATACAAAACAGGGCACAGTATCATGGCATGGCCCAGGTACTCCCAGGGAAGAAACGTCCCAATTAGGTTGACAAGGAATATCCCGGAGCAGAAGGACACTTGGAAGAAGCTCCCCAGGTTGCCTCGGTGCTCCACGCTGGCGATTTCGCTCACATAGATAGGGACACAGACGCACACTGCTCCTGTGGCCAGACCACTGATGAATCGCCCGAGAAGAATCGTCATTAATTGGCCATGCAACGTAATGGACCAGCCCAAGCAGAAGAGTAAGGATATGCCGAGGAGTATCCACTTTATGCCCCACTTTTTACAGAGGTACCCTGCCGGCAAGGCGCCGAAGATGGCACCAATGGCTACGATTGATCCGACGAATCCTGCCTGCGTATCCGTTATCACAAGATGGCTGATTGGTTGTCCTTCTGTGGTTTCTTGTGGTAATATTAGGCTTGTGGTGTTGGTTATTTGGGGAAGCACTGGCGATGTCCATGCTAACACTGATCCAGCACAAATGCATCCAAAGGAGACTAAAAAACACACATTTTGAGGTTAGAACGTTAAAGAATTTCAAATTTAAATTGAAATCAACGATTTCATTAAAACTTACCTATGAAACTGTAAATATATTGCCCTAAAATTGAATATTTATAATGGTTATGTTCCTGATACACAGGCAAAGGATTAATTAATGCAGGATTGTCTAATGACTTCATTTCTCTTAATTAAACGTTAAAACTTTTACTGATTTTGATGGAACTTTGATTATAACAAGAAGAAACTTAATGAACGCCATCTATTTATATAAGACTAGTAGTGGCACAATGGCAACACTGATAACAATATTATTCTGCAATCACCTGATCTGATTCACCTTTCACGAGAGGATTTTCCAATATTTATGGACACTTGACACTGATGCATAGATACAACAAGATTTGATGATGCACCAGACCTAGATCTCCAGTTTTCGTATACAAACTGCTCAATGCTACTAATCCTTGAACAATTTACAGTTCAGGGATTGTTATATCAGTCGGTGGCATGTTGATCGTCGCCGCAATAACGGGCACAACTTGGTTTTCACGCACGCAGAACACTTTGATATGTTGCTGCGCTTGATCCAAGGCCAGCTCTGCACCTTCTGCGTCTGTAAGCGGGTTGGAAATATCCTGCACCTTTGTTTCTATTTTGTACGTCAGTCCTGGGGGAATCATTGGCAACTAAAAAACAATTTACAGTTTGACTAAAACACAGCCTAAAACTAAGATAAAATACAAACTTTGACTAGAAAATTGTTCAGTTTGTATAAATTCGGCCGACAGTGGAAAATTATTGAAAAGCCTAGAAGGGGCTTCTCAGCATTCAAGTTCTCCAGGTTGAGGATCAGTGTAAAGTGAGGGCCAAGACCCAGGACGTGCGCGGAAAGCTTGACAAGTTCCTTCTCATTCCCAAGATTTGTGTGCCCGGAGAGGGATTGCACCATGGCTCGCGCAGCAGTCAGACGTAGCCGAATGAGATCTTGTTGAAAGTTGCGATGAATTTCTTCAAAGAAATACATTCAAACAACTGAGGCAAGAAAAGACCCTATTACCTATTGCATTCTGCCTCTCGCGAGCGCTCTGCTCTAGGAACAACTTTGAACGTTTGGGTATCGGCAGAGGTTTGTTCTGCATCAGTGGCAAGGAATTATCCGGCTTGGCACTGTTGAAATCAGCTGTTCGCTTGAGAATCTTCAATTCAAGATTGCCATCTGCAAAACATTTAAACAAATAAACATACTGGTATTTATAACTGTGTCCATGGTTGATTGCATTGACTTTCTACTTACTCAGAGTAATAATGACAAGTACATGCTCTTCTTGGCCCATTTGACCAAAGATAATAGTGGATGGAGTGTCAGACACAAACATTTGATCGACAATTTGCCTCCCTTTGTATATCTGAACGCAACCACCGTTCAAACCCACGCAGAGAAAACACGTGCTCAGATGTTTCAACGGAATCAGACATAGACTAGTGATCAAGGTTTTCATTTGCATCGTCCATAACTTTGTACCCTAAAAAGCCCAACAATGTACAGTTTCCTCTAGCTTTCCAATAAGTACGTGCATGGATTTACCTTTTTACTGTAGCATGACAACTTGTTATCCGTAGTTGCAACCGCAATGACATGTTCGCCCGGAATGATTTGCACATCAATGATATCATGTTGCATCTGCACGATGACTTTCCCTTCCAGCCAGCCCCTGCGCAATAAGCACACGTACCCTTCGCGCGTGGCCAAGATTAATCTAAACTCGACGTCGAACTGGCCCACGGCGCGCATTACGCTTGGAGCAACAGTTGTATTGCACACACTGGCCTATAACCAACAAAACCACTGCTTCACAGCAATCAAATAGAGCCTAATATGTACAAACCTCATGTAGAATATTGAAGTTCGCCGGGTCCAGGAAGTAAACCTGACCTGCTTCAGTGCCGATAACTGGACAAGCAGGCGCATTCCAGTCGGTGCTTCCTCGGAAAATGGTCGTGACACAAGTGATCACTGCTTGTCTCTTCAGTTCGGTGCTTTTGTACGTTTGAATGAACTCTGGATACTCCTCAGGCGCTAAATTCAAAAGCATCTGCGACCTACAACACCGCCATCGTACTTCACTATAGGCAACTCCACATCCACCTTTGCTTAAAGATTAGGCCCACCTGGGAGTGAGTGCGGTAAAATCAGCTGTTCGCAGTGTTTCAACCAAGTTTCCTACATCTTGGTTCGTGAAATCCGGCAGTTTCGACCACACTTCCGCCTCTAGGGGTAATATCGGCAAGGTGGGAACGCTAAACTTGAAGAATGGTTTGTTATTCTTGTAGATCAAGAGATCGTAGCAACAGGCAATTGCAATGGCTAAAAGTTTAGAGTAAGTTGCAGTTATTGCAGTTATTTTGCAGGTCAATCTACCAGGTATCTTGTTATCGTTCGAATCCGCATAGAAACTGATGATTCCGCTCGGAATATCCGGCAGCGTTTGGTCCGAAGTGAGCATTGTGCCTTTGTATATCTTGAAACGGGATCTAACGTCTTGTTCCACTTTAACGTCGAGCAGAACCAGCCGATGCTCGCCATCTCCAGCCGCATCCGCAACAAGTGCGCCTTGGGGCAAGGTTTTCAAGCCGGCACTGCGGTCGGAATGCGCGTCCAGCCACCGAGAGATGCTCACCTCTCTGAAGGACAATTTCAAGCTAATCAAAACGTTTAAATGCAAGATTTTAAGGTACAAAAATGACTTACGAACGACTCATTTTACTTTATATAGAAATACACGCAGTTTGTTTGTATTTATTCAGTTCAGTTTCCTTGGTGATTTTATTGAAATGAATCCAGAGCGCAAGCGCAAGCGCAATCGTGCGGAAACAGTCAACATATCGGAATTTAAAAGTTTACCCAAGAAGAGACGTGGAACGTGGAACGAGATGAGAAGAAGAAATACCTACAAGTCAGCAGCAGTTTACCTGCGCGCTTCCATTCAAAACGGAGCGAGCGTCTCACTGCGCAAGTTGCGTCAACTTGAGCAAAGTAAGCCAAGCTCAGCCGAGTACATATTCTATGCTCAGTGGATTCGTGTCGGTCGCGGAATGCAAGCGCGTGATCCTGTCGCTCCTCCAGCGAAACGCATGCGTTCATGATCGGTTTCCAAGAAATTCGGCCTCAAGGATCAAGTGACTGACATAACCTTAAAAAACCCAGTCGATTACACTTGGTGTCATGAAGAAAGTGTGATGTGATGTGATGGAAACAATGCATTGTGGGATTTGTTATCAGTGATTGATTGACTGAATGAAAACATGTCTCAGTTTGAGTTTAAGCTTGTGGTTTCGTCATGATTGGGAGCAGCGACTTTAACAGTCGAATCAACTGCAACTGCAGTAGCAGTATCAGTGTATTAAAGCGATAGCGGCCTACTTGTTTTAGCGCACGTTTTGCATCATTTTGTTTGCTTGATTACGCACGTTGTAAAGACGATTGACAAACAATCAGCGGACATAGAAAATGTTATGTGATGATGATGAGTGACTGCAGTTGTGCAGTGCGAAGAATGTGGTTACGTTTACGTTTACCTTGACTGTTGGATATCGTCATACGATAGGACAAATCACAGTGAGTTTTGAATCGATGTGCGTGTTCGTGTGTTGGGTGGCCTACTCTCTAATTTTTCCCATATTGAGTCATCGCTTTGTTTATATGTATTCCAATCGCATTTGTTTGTCATTCATTTGTTTGCAATTCAAGTACATGCGTCGTGTCTTCACGAGTGCGCAAAATCTGATCAATTATTGCAGAAAGATAACTGACCTGAATTTCTTTTATGCCACCTGCTTGCTAATCACCTGCGACGCGACGCTGTTTAATTGCAAATTCGAGCATTTCTGTTGATTCTTGAGCATTTGTATATAGGTGTAACAAAAACATCAGTTTGTAATCGTCGCACATAATTTTACATACCGTTAAGTCAACTTTAGTGTCGCAGCACAGCACCTCGTTCGCCTTGTTCAATAGACTTCTGCGTAAATATTTGCTTGCAAACTAAGAGTGGAGTGCGTTCAGTGTACATATGTACGTACACTGATGATACCAGAAAACAAGGTGAAATTACTATTGATGATTTTAATTGTTGAGTAATTGCTCTCCTGCAGGCAGGCTGCACCAAGAAGTAACCTTTATTAATAAGTAATTAATTATTTAATTACTCTTTCTTTCTTAGTCAAGCGTAATTAATTTTAATTGAGAAAATAACTTTTTAGACAATTATTTTTTTTAAGATCGAATCGGATTATTACGTCAAAGATATTTTGAGATAAACTCACGAAAAGTACATTAATATGCTCGTACTTTACATTCTCATGTTGAACTCATGTTGTCTGAGTACAGTTATGTGGGTAATGCCAAGAATGGAAGCATGTGATACTCGTATTATGCGCACATGACTTAAACAATTTGCAAACAAGCTATAAGCTAATACTATTATTGTACAATGACAAATGTTTGCGCGGGAAATTTTAAGTTATGCAACTTGTTAACAAGTTTACAAGAAAATACGATTAAACAATTTGCACATGTGTATATAGAAGAAGCTGGCAAGAAACATTTAAATAATTTTAATCAACTGCAAGCCACGTAATTGCCCAACAGATACCTGTAATTGAGGTTGAATGCATAAATTACATAAAACTAATTACATCTTTCGGAATTCCTGTTACTTAGGAATTTTTATAAGTATAGAAAGTTTGTGTGGTTACTGAACTGCATCGGGTTCATCCGCAATGATGATAATTTATGATAGGCAACCAGTTTATCATAGACATGAGTGTTTATAATGCGTTTAATGTAGGTTTACGTTACGTTTGCGTTTATATTTATCTTATTTGCTGATCAATTGAATCGAAATGTAGGTGATAATATTTGCTTCTTGTAATATGTAAAAACGATGCAGTTTTACAGGTTATTCTAAGTGATTTCCTTGTACTTTCTCTACTTATGCTACACATTAATAAAATATTGTAATATTTTTCTGGTTTACCTGCAAACACGTGTAAAAATACGGATGTAAAAGGGTAAATGGTTTTGATAAGATAAAATACAATATTTTACAGAGAAAATACAATGTAAAACTGTATAAAGTTACACAAATTAAACTTCAATTAAAATGGGAAAATAATCAAAACGCTTTCTGCAATTTACAATGTGCAGTTGGATTTAAGGTTGGGTTTTTTGTTAAACAAAACATCTTCAACTGTATTGAATTGAATGTGGCAAGCACAATACGAGATTTGCATAAACGATCAGCCAAATGGTGGCTGTCTGACGACGTGTTATTACAAGTTTACACTTGAATGTCAATCACATGCTTCTTATTCTTCACTGCATGCAATACTCAAGATCTCAGATCTCAAGAAGTCATTAAAACCTATAACCGCAACGACCTTGAACTTGTTTATGCCCAGCGCGTTCCACCTGCCATGCGGTTGAAATTATTGTCGTCCTGAATTCTGAATTCAGCAGGAACTCAGTAACTAAGTAATGAGTTGTGTTTTTAGGTTAGGTTTTGTCTTGAACATTTCATTGAACCGTTAGGTAAATCTCACATCAATTCAGTCGACATCATTCAGCAACTGCTTGATGTCGAGTTGAGTTGAACAAAACACGAACTCTGCAACTCTGCTCTGTTGTAAAGAAAGCGTCAACAATACTAACAACTACGTGCTTAATTATAATATCCACACATAAACTGAACTGAACTGAACTATAATGAGACCAGGCAGACAGCCAGGCAGTAGGCAACCAAACAGACATCTGCCTAGCCTGGCATGGCAGTATATTCAGTTAATTGTAAGAAAGGAGTGCAAACGCAGGCGCGAGCGCGGAATGCGAGGATAAAGTGTATCTGTGGCATTGAACTTTGTTAACTGGACACAACACAGAATACTCTTAAGCTTAAGGAATGATCGTTGAGAAAATGTAATTTAATACAAGAAGTGCCAAAGGTATACAAGCATGTTATTATTTGCATATCACAACAAAACAAAACAAGTGAATGAGAAGTTTGTTTACTTGTTACTTTGTTGGGAAAATTACATGAATATGCATAGAGTTTCGCTTTCAAGTTCACTTCACAAACTTCACAAACTATTAATTCATATTCATATTCAGACTTATAAACAATTACAAAGCTACAAAGCATTTCGCTTTCTTATTAACTTATTAAAAAGAAAATAAAGATGAAAACTCATAACGTTAAGTTGCTATAATTAGGAAACTGCAATTAACCGCACAATACAACGCTGTACAGTAGTGCGTCAATTAATTAATGAATTACATACTCAACTACATACATTACATACAGTATGCTTCAATTGTTTGTTGTTTGTGACTTGTCTACTGTATGCAACTTCACATACACTCTCTTTCTTTCAATAAATTCTAGGATTTTAAAAATTAAAAGAATAAACAATGACAGAATAGAAATTAACAACAATAAAACAACAAGTATTGCCCAAGTTAGTTAACATTTTTCACTGCTGCACTCATTGCTTTCCTTCATGGAATAATTTCATCATTTACTTAAAACACAAGCGCAAGCAATCGCTTCACTTGAAACTTTCTTTTCCCTTCATTTCATTCACATGTCGCGTGGTGAAATTCTTCAGATGTAAGACACTCTACTGCACTTGGTCACCCACAGCAAGACATGCCATTAAATTTCAATCAGTGACTGATTCTAGAAGAATCTAGAATCTGTACGCATTTCATACACGGATATAGTTGAAAGTTGGAATTTCCTAACCTAAAAATATATGAATATGTTTACATATTATACGAATCCCGAAGAAAACCACTAACATGATTAAACAGCTTGACATTCAATACTGATTACGATAGTGCACGAAATCTTGCAGAACCGCATTTGTATTCCCATTGATTATCACTGACTCATGGTGTTAACTATTCACACAGAATGTCATTGTTCCAGGCATGGCGGCAGCGACAAACGCGCCACCACAGTGGAAACGCTTGACTACTCCTAGTCCCCCTTCGGCTGTGCCCACAGGAACATCATCATCGTCGTCATCGTGCAGCAGTAGCACTGCGAAAAGCATCACAGCCACAGTCGCCAACTTCAAATCCCTGCAAGACTACACCAACTCCAAGGAATCTTTCGCGATAACGCGCTCGCGGTTGACTGACTCACGCAACGCATTCTTAACTGAATCTACACCACCTTCAAATGTGAACTCTGACCGACTGAAAGTCCCCTTCACCTGTAAAAAGCCATCCTTAGAAGAGTCATCGTCAAAACGAAAGAAAATCAGTTTTAAAATCCGCAAGACTTCATCCATTTGTCGCCGAAAAGAGCCCAAAGTTTCGAATCTCGTGCAGGAGTTGACCAAGAAGTACAACGAGTTAAATGAACAACGTCAGCCGACGCAGAGCCAGAAACAGAACCAAATACGGAGAGGCAATAGTCAGCTGAAACGACGGCCGAGTACTAAGGAAAACTCAAGGCAAGATGATAAGAAGCCAACGCAGACGAGTGTCCAAGAAGCCATCGCCATCTTTGAGCAGCGGTGCAGCAGCACAAGCGCCAGGGAGAAACCAAAAATCCCTGAGAAAACATTCGACGTGCGCGCGGTTGCGCTGAGAAACCTGGAGAAACGCACGCGGTTACGACAGAAGCTCCATTACAATACGAGTATGAGTGTTCAGCAAGAAACCGACGCCACGCAACGCAACAAGAGCGGTACTGCCATTGTTAATTTATATAACGCGGAGGAATCCATTTCAACAGGCGATAATAACGCGCCGAACAATGGTAACAGGGGCCTCGGGAGCGCAAGCGATGCGAAAGATAACCGGAGTGATGGTAAAGATGCTAAACCCGACGACAGTGCGCAGTCGAACGCCGGCGGTCTTAAGGAAGACACCATGGCGGCCTCTCTGTCTAGTGATAACACCTGCACCCCAGAGGGCGAGGTTCTCGAGATTGTCAGTCTACCCATGTGCACTCTCAAGAAGTGCGAGTCGAATTACGAGTGTCAGAGGTTCGGGAGGAATGCAAGTTCGAAAATGAACAAGTCAATTGAAAGTGCCTACAGTGCAATAGAAATTCAAATCAATGGGGGCGCTACTACGCCAGAGCCATCTGCAAACAATGAGAATGACAATGAGTATTATGACCTTGTGCAGCCCCTCAGTGAAACCAGCAACGGTAATGTAAACGCAAACGTAAACACAAACGTAAACGTGCATCTGGAACAAGCACCTGAAGGAGTGCCACCGTTACCTCCGCGCTCTGGGAAGCTAAAGAAAATCTACGCGTCGTTAACCGCCACTTTGCAGTCAGAAAACCTCCCTAATAAGCTGCCAATGAGTGAAGTCGACGACAACATGGAGGACGATTACGAGATCCCGCAGGTGTTCGATGACGGCGAGAATATCTACGAATCCTTGACGCGCACTGAGACTGAATGTCGACTGATAAGGAAACAGACCGAGCCGCTGCCGCCTCGCCCATCGTCGTCCACGTCCTCCACGAGCCTGCAGAGCAATGGCGAGTCCAACTATTACGAGTCCATCTACAGCAAGCGCGCGAGCTTGCAGGATGACAACTACGAGTCCATCTATGAGGGCAGCAATAACACAGAAGCAGATGCAGAGGTGGATTGCAAGCTCAAGCGCAAGTCTATTTCCTCGGATCAGCAGTCGAACAGCATCTACGGGCGGTCCATCACCAGCTGGGCTGAGGAAGTGTTGGACACGTACATTGGCAATGAAAGTGTTATCAGTTTGGGGACGAGTAGTGCGTGTGGGGGCAGCAAGACTGCGAGTGAGTTGAGCGGCAGCAGCGACGACTGGGTGGACATCTCCGACCAGGAGAACGGCGATTACAATCGCACGAAATGCAATCAATGTGTCGCGTAAGTACAACTGCTTTAATGTCCCATTGTTTAATCGATTATTGCCGATTGGTCGCCTTGAATGTCAGACCAATGTATCACAGTTCCAGTTGAAATCGATTTCAGTAAGTAAGTACATAATCGAAATCGAAACATTCCGACTGCATTGTGTAAGATGTTTGATAATAACGTGTGAATAACGAAGTAATTTGATGAATTACGTAAATGCAGAGTGTTTCCTAATAACACAGATATATGTATGCATGCATATGCTCTGCAATAATTTCTCATTGCATAAATGCAAGTAGTGAATGATGTAGGCAACCAACATTGCTTTGTTCAAAATATGGCGACCGTTGCTTGACGTTTACGCTTATTAGGGTTATAAACCTTATGTTTTTGTTGTTTATTTTCAGTGTTAGACAACCAAAAAGTTCAAAAACATGTAAAAAGGTGCCAAATTGGTCGAGGAAGATGCGGGAACAATGGAGTAAAGGGTCTTCGGCCATGTATCAGCTCAATTCCGGTGAGTACATATGTGCAAATTTGTATACTAACCTCTACTTTTAAACCTACTACAACCATGACTTTTACTCTTCAAATTGTCGGTTAGTGTAACAAAAAACTTACAAACAAAATGATGTGATTGTTATAAATTTCTAAATACTTGGCGCAATTTAAATACATTCACTTTTTGCATGTGAAAACACGCGACATTTCAGTTGAATACACATTTATAATGCATTTAAATACTCATTGTGTGTATTCACACGTTTTTTTGTAGATATGAACGAGCGATGTTTGGTTTTATGGAAAAATTGAAATGAAAACCTGTAGCAAGTGGCGTTTAATTGATCGATATGAAGATAACAATGTGTTTATTATGCATGGAGCATGCGTTTGAGTAATTAAACAATAAGTGAGAGTGCATTCTTTTCTTGTCAATAGAAAGTCTACAGGCACAAACAATTATTGCGCTTGCACGTTGATGCTTTTGTCCTGTTTGCAAAGGACAATTGCTTAAAATTGCGTGTGTTCAACGTCATGTCATGTCATTGCAGTCTAGTAAGTCATAATTATGAAATTATCTAAGAACCGGTTCGAAATCAATGATACTCGATGATGATGCGTCTTACGTCTTCAAGGTTGAATGATACTGGTCTACTTTAATGACATCACCTGTCTGAGTTGTTGCAAGTTTTTTGTTCTTTGTCAACGTAAAATCAGGCTAATCTTAAGAAGAAAACAGTACTAATCCTGACAAGGACTCGCACCAGGATTTGCATACATTGTTCAACAAGCATTGAAATGAAGTTGTTTGCGAATCAAGTTTACCTACTGCTTAGTATAATACATGTTGTATGAGCGAATCCTTGTCTTGCTGAGCAGGCAGGTCGACGAAGTGGAATTGTACTTTCACTTCGTCGACTCGTTCCACTGAGCGCGCGTCAGTGATGATCGAAGTGCGCAAAGCGAGTTGTATTGCTCGAGGTTTCGTTTCAAGAACGGCTGTTATTCAACATGTGTAAGCGAATTCGAATCGGACTGGTGCGCGTTCGGACTGGGTTTTAACGCAAGAACAAGTGCTGTCCTAGGTTTGGAATGTGATATTATGTCGGTGGACAGACATAAAAGGTCCAAGTCGTCTGTGATACGTCATGCAAGTGTGAGCGGTGCATGCGCGAAGAATGGCAGCCCCGGGCCGCCATTGCCGCCGCCACGCTCGGCCCCGAGCACCATTCGCAGGCCCCGGCGGTCCAACGTCGCGGATTGCGTTTGCATCACTTCGACATCATCTGTTCTTCTGAACAGCGACGCCAAGAGTATTGGTTATGGTTTCGTAGAGTGTGCTGTAATAGAGAAACAATGTGACTTTAAAGTGAATCGAAGGAAACTCGGGCAATGTGCAAATAAATATTATAAAAGTCATGGTGGGCAGTACAATACTAACCTTAAAAACAAATGTTTTTTGAATGCTGGGCTAGAAGAGCAACAGGAATTGTGTCTTTTCATAGGTAATTCTTATCAAACTAGCAAATCATTTGAATTTTTAGGTTAACTCAATAACTGATTGACTCTTATTTTGTTTGTTTGTCCTCCAGGAGATACAGATTCCGAGCATCACTATGAAATTATGTTCATGAACACGCAATCACATGATGGTCATGTGAATATGAATGACGAAGAGGACGAGTTTGACTCTTTTGATAGTGATTGTGAAAGTGACAATTCATTTGCCAAGGTAACGCACACAACTTTTAAAGATTTCTTTCTTTCAAACTTAATTAAGTCTAAATTTTAATGAATTTGAAGAATGACAGTGGCGTCGACATGGGAAATACTCAACTACCCGAACCCCCATCGACCCAGACGTACGCTTTCACCCGCTTTGCGGCCTCTGCCAGCAAAAATGTCATGCAACGTCTGCGCAGCAACTGGTCTTTGCGGAAAAGCGACATTTCCAAGTCTTTTAATAAGATAACCAAGCGAAAATCCCGCGTGGAGTTTGAATTTGATTCTGTGAATGCAAACTTGGAGAAAACTTCCGACAAGCCAAGGGGCTTCCTGAATAAGTTTAAGCGCAGCATGTCGACGACTTTGGACATCGGGGATGGACTCTCCGAGCGGTCAAAGTCGACTTTTTACGTGTCGGAAGTCGCGAGTTTGGATGACTTGGACGAACAATCGGCGACTGTTGACTTCCAAAAATGTAGCGCGCCCACGAACATCGCGAAAACTGGTACTGGTATCGGTACCATATACGGCACCAGTAAGGTGAAACCCAACCTAGTCAGACCTCAAATGCCACCTCCACCAGCGCCAGGGACGCCACTCAAATCCAGATCGCAGTCTTGGTATTCCGAGTCTGGGTTATTCAAGCCTGATCAACAGCCGCCTGTCCTCCCAGCACGACCCAACAGCTTCTGGTATGCGGAAGTGGGCCTTTATGAAAGTGGTTCGCTTCCAAGCACCACTTCATCCTCGGAAAACAGCGGAAGTAGTGCAAGCGCGAGCGGCAATACCAAAGAAGACACGTATCGCTCTTCGTCGGTGAAAAGCGACGACAGCAACGAAACGAAAAAAGACGAAGCGTTCAATAGCCTGCAAGGCGACATTCAGCTACGATTACAGGACGAGCCCCTTTATCAGTTCTACAATGCGGCAGTCCTGGACTCCATTTATTCGGTGTGTCAAGGAAACATCAGCGATTACTACGACGACTACGAAGATATCGAGAAGGAAAAGCGAACGAGTAGACCGAGCGCCATGGAGCTGGTGTCTCCGCATCGGAATAACGTCTCCGTGGCCAGAACACTGTGGTGTGAGATCCCCGAAGTGATACAGTCCACTGTCTTGTCGACGCTCAGCACGCCTCAGAAGAAACTCCAAGAAGCCAAGTTCGAAATGCTCACTTCGGAGGCGTCCTATTTGAATTCCCTGAACGTGCTGGTGAATCATTTCGTGAAGCAGTTGCAGACCAGCGATCTGTTGAATTGCGAAGACAAGGAGGTGCTGTGCGGGAAGATAATGCCAGTCAAGGAGTGCTCCGAAAAGCTGCTGCTGGACTTGGAGAAGTGCTGGCAGGAGAATATCCTGCTGCATGGCGTCTGCGAGATTGTCAAGCGCCATGCGGAGGAGACTTTCAACGTTTACGTTTCCTATTGCGCGAATCAAATCGTCCTGGACCAGACGCTCAAACGCCTCAAGTATGTAATACATATAATAAGTCAAAGCACCGTACATTCATGATGATGGTTTTGCTGTGTGTTATTGTTAGGGAGAGGCCGTTGTTTGCTGAATTTCTACGGCAGCTCGAATCCAATTCGGTGTGTCAACTGCTCACGCTCTACTCATTCCTAATGTTACCCATGCAGCGCATTACGCGTTGGCCGCTGCTCGTGGACGCGATTCTCAAGCGACTTTCACCGCAAGATAACGAGTACCAGAGCTGTCAATATGCCTTGGTAACGCTCAACAAGGTAGGTACTGATACTGCAACACGTGCATGCAATTTGCATAAAAACCTAACCTAACTGGGACAAGCACATAACTTCTTGCATGCATAAACACCTACATTATGTAGGTATGTTCTCATGTTTGATGCAATTGTATAATCACGCCACACGGTGTGTTGTCGCAGATTGTAAATCAGTGCAATGAAAGCGCTAGGAACATGGAGCGCGTTGCAGAGATGAGGAAAATCTCGGCGCAGATGGAATTCGCCAAAGGTGTGTCGCCCATTGAGATTGCAAATGGCCGGCGATGGTTGGTGCGCTCCGGGGCTCTCACGCAAATGATCAATCGGGCCGATGATGCCAAGCTGACCTTCGGCAAGAGATTCACCAAAGTTCCCTTGCACTTGTTCTTGTTCAATGATATATTTATAGTTGCAAAGAGCAAGAGGTAATGATGTAACCTCCAAACAGCGTAGAGGGAGGGTATTGAAAATGTGTGTTTTGTTTAGTGAAACGTCGTTCAGCGTCCAGCATCACTGCCCGCGGTCGTTTCTGGAGATCAATAGCGGGAATGTGCCAATGTTACCAACGAAAGACACGCAAAGCCGGCATTTGTTCTTCCTCACCATTCTGGAGAACCACGAAGGGAAGACCGTTGAAATGCTTTTGAGTTGCGCAAGTGAAAGCGACAAAGAGCGGTGGCTGGAAGCTCTGAGTCCGCCGAAATCGGAGAATCCCGATGAGACGTTGTACGAGTGTTGGGATTGTCCGCAAGTTACCGCCATACACAGTTACACTGCCAACCAGCCAGACGAACTGCCGCTTACTCGAGGTGATATCATCAATGTTACCAGGAAAATGATCGATGGTAAGACATTTCATAGGAGAAATCGTGTGAATTTGATGGGTATTGGTTTGTTTTAGGTTGGTATCACGGCGAAAGGATACGCGATGGTGAAACTGGCTGGTTTCCAGCTAATTATACAGTCGAAGTAGCGAATCCGCATGTCCGAGCGAGGAATTTAAAGCAACGATACAGACTTTTAGCGTTCAGCGAAACCTTTTTGAAGTCTAAGTAGGTAAACATTCCGTTTTCATTTGTTTGTATGTGTATATATCGTGTATAGTTAACAATACTTTTACTTTTTATTTATATTTTGATATTTTCTTTGCGGCACTAGTTCATAAACTTCATCGCCCATATAAAAAATATGTATATTAAAATGGATTTATTATGTTACTTTTCGATTCGTATGTCTTTCAAGAATTGTTTAAAGTTTCTCTATGAAAACTTAAATGCGTGCGCGGCCGTACCCTGACCCTGAGGAAGTGTCAAACAACTTCCTGACGAAATACACTTGCACCGTTGTCGTAACGCAAATAACAAAGATCTGGGCGATGGACCAGTTCATCACATAACCGTTGTTCTGAATCAACAAATTGTAATCTCTCGCCTCGCGGCCCCGACTATGGTGCTGGTATTGCCGCATTTCATTGATATTTCGCTCCACTGACATCAGACCGCCCTGAAAATGGTTAGAAAACTGTCAAGAACCATCGCATAACCTCAAAATGTAAGACTCAACTGTAAAGTTATCCATGTTCATATTAATCTCCTCGATCTCCTTAGTGTACTGCTCCCATTTATCATACCGCACGACGGTGATGTACAGGTTCACGAGCTTATCAGCGAAGCGTGAAAACTGGTTGTCTATACACACGGAGTAATAGCCACCTGTTGATTGCTGGTCTTGGTATTCGCCGTTTGCTTTCCATTGATAAGGATGCACTATTTTGCCGGATGGATGGCGAACTGCAAACCCAGCCATGCCATCTCCGCCACGTAATACCTATAAACAAACAGACGAGACAAGTCAGTCTTCTACTCACGTGCCTTCATACTTCATACAGCTCTTATCAAGGCACATATTTTGCAGGTTAGTGGATAAGACTATGTACTAGTTTCACCAATGCACTTGAATACGCATATCGTTGTTAATAATTACCTGAAAGCTGACGAAAAACGTAGCTCCGGGGTTCACATATTGAAAGTAACAATCCTCCTTGCCGGGATCAATATGCACTTTGTAATCCATTGCCACAGCTGGCAAATCTTCGTACCATGGTAGCGTCGGCTCGGTGGCAATGTTCGTGTTTATAAAAAAACATATCACTAAACTGAATAAAATACTACGAGAGGGTTCCATTTAACGTGGCGAAACAGTTAACCTGAACATGAACACTAATACGAATAGAAACCGGACAGAGAGAAAGCATCGAGCGAGCGAGCGGTGCTGCATCGAAGACACAGCAGTGATGATGTGGTTGCCTACTCAGCGCAGTTTAAATTACAATTTAACATCAATAGGAATTTTATTCGTATCAGTTGGCAATTCTGCAATTTCCAATATGGTCGTTCGTTTCACAAATAACGTACATATACATTTTCGCTTATCAATTAAAAGTTATTAAAAAAATATTTAGCCACAGCGTGCGCTCTGCGATTTCTCGCGTGGAAAGACCTTCGTGATATTCAATTCAAGTTTGTTTGCGATCACATCGATAAAGTCGTTCGTCGTGATAAAATCGCTATCGTTGATATCAGAACCTTTCACACATAAAGCTAAGTCTTTGGTAAAGTTGCCTTCTTCGACGGTGGCAATGGCACATTGCTCTAGCAATTCAGTGAATTCAGACAAGTCATAATTCCTATCCAGTTTTGCTCGGTGTTGTAAACCACGTGTCCATGCAAAAATTGAGGAGATTGGATTTGTCGACGTTTGTTTTCCTTTTAAATGGCGTCTGTAAGACGAATGTAAGTCAACTGTAGGCAACTTACCGAGAGCGAATTGGATTCTTATTAGCACCATAGACATACCTGTAATGTTTGGTAATGCTTCCATGCGCAGGTTCAGTCAACATCGTCTTGCCATCATGAGACTTCAAACTGTGCATCATCATCGCCATGGACCCGAATCCCTGACCGATGACATCGCTCAGGATATCTCCATCGTAGCTCTTCAGGGCCCAAACAAAGCCCCCCGATGACTTCAACGCAGCTGCACACATGTCATCGATCAACTTATGCTCGTAAGTCAGTTTCTCTCTTTCGAAATGCCTCTTGAACTTACTAAATTAAGGAGGTCAATGCCATTAATCAAACATTCACTCATTTAACAAAGACATACTCGTTGTACAAACTATTGAAGACATCATAGAACATGCCATCGTATTTCTTCAAGTGCGTATACTTTGAGGAGAAAAATAGCGGCATTTTGCGGTCAAGCGCCGTTTGAAAGCAGGATTCAGCGAAGCTCTTAATACTGTCGTAATGATTAAATGCAAGCATGGCGATGCCCTTTTCCCGGAACGTGTGCACCTCGTATTTGTATTCGGCCCCATCTTCAGTTTCATATAAAATTGACACCTGTAATGGACAAAATGGCGTCAATTGTTACTAAGACAGTTGTTTTCATATTTACCTTTCCTGGCTTGTCAATGGTGATATCAGTTCCTGCATACTGATCGCCAAACGTATGTCGGCAAATGATAATCGGCTGCGTCCATCTATTTACAAACTTGTTTATATTTTTGCATATGATTGGTTCGCGGAACTGCGTGCCATTCAAGGCGTTGCGTATCATGGCGTTTGGACTTGGCCATAGTTTTTTCAAGTTGTATTCTGTAACAAAGATAAAGGTCATGCCAACGCGCATTTTCAAACATTTGCATATTAAGTACGCAGTTGTATACTATGACGCTCTAAACAAGCTCAAAATGCACAATTTACGTAAAATATTTGACCAAAGTGGATTTTCCTATTTATAGAATAGTAATTGATAAGAACGATCAGAGTTTGCGAGTTCAAACTGAAATTAAGTTATGCTAGTTACACAGCGTGTATTAATAGCTAATTAACAGTTAATTAAGTGCAATTAAATCAAGATGAATTACCCTTGGACGTTTCCTCGTTGGGAGTGATGGTTGAGCATTTAATCCCAACATTATGCTTCAATGTCGCAGATGTAGCTTCGTACACAACTTCGTTTGAAGTTTTATTTCTGAAACGATAAATCATATTCAATTTTATATGCAAATGTGACTTGAGTCACGGACTTACATACCTGTTTTTCAAACTACAATCGTAGAAATCGCGCTCCAAATTCAAATACGGAATGATCAACTTCGACTTGATTTTGTCGAAAACTATCTTGGACATTTCGTCTCCGCCGATTTCCACGATGGGCTTTTGCACAATGATTTTCCGTTTGGTGGTTGTGTCTTTAAAAAGCATTCAAAACTTGATAAATTCAAATTTTAAAATCAACAACTACTTACAATTGCGTGCCAGGAAAGTACATTCCTCCACATTATTATGCCAAACTCGAGATGCAGCTCGCGATAACACCATCTTGGATGCGACTTCTGCTTCGTCTTCGCCGCACAAGACTTATCCCGACCAGACGCTGGCGCGTTATAATATAATATGATGAGTTCAGTTTGGTTTATTAAGCGTCCTGTTTCGCGTTGGTCAGTCACTCTTTCGCCGCGTGCACGCAGCTGCTCAGCGAAACACCGTACAACACTACATTAATGCCACTGACGATCCACGGCAAGCTCGCGACTGCTTCTGTATCAGTATCATGATGCGTTGCAAGTAGTCCGGTCAAATTAGACAAAAAATGAGGCCAACCTCGCATTAATTTACAACAAGCTGAAAATTGGCATAATTGTTCAAAATA